>PVKU01007990.1:0-79256 GCA_004027475.1 Anoura caudifer
CAGTTGCTCTGCTGGCAAAAGGCAAATTTATTAACGAGTACAGTCATATATAAAGGCAACTAGAAAAGTCTAAAAATAGCACAAGATAAAAAGCTCCTGCAGGCATAACCGCAGGGGATACTGGGTAACATAGTTTATGAAAACATGACTCTTGGTATTCCTTTGAACTTCCCTTGGGAACGGTCTGATAACAAGGCAGGCAGAGTAATGCAAGGACATTAATGCCCTGAGGCCGAGGACCAGGCCCATACATCATTTTCACAATGTCAGACCCTTACTCTCGACCCCTTAGCAGGCACAATAGTTCCCTACAGGGAAGGAGAAAGAGACAGAGAAATATCAATGTGTGGTTGCCTTTCATGCGCTCCACAACTGGGGACCTCACCTGTAACCCAGGCATGTGCCCTGACTGGGAATCAAACCTGTGACCCTTTGATTCACAGCTTGTGCTCAATCCACTGTGCTACACCATTCAGGGCCAGACTATTCATTTTTAAACACACATGGAACAATACTGTCAACCAGATTTGACTTACATCTGTGTTGTAGGTGGAAGGTGCAGCCTGTGGGATTGAGCCAGCCCTTCACCTGTGGAATTTGATGCTATCTTCTGGGCCATAGTGTCAGAATTGCTTTCAATTCTACAATACCCAGCTGTTGTCCCAGAAAATTGGAAGGGGAGAAAAACCCACACATTTGGTGACCAGAAGCGTCAGAGGTATAGTGCTTAGTGAGAGTGTAGTAGTCCAGTAAGAATAAATAAGACAGGAGGAGAGAAACCATAGTAGAGATTTTTCCCTACACAAAAGAAGGAAAACTGAGATTTTTCATCATAAGAACACTCTACCAAACATGAAAATTATACACAATCTTTAAAAATCTCGTACTATACCAAGACTCTGTATATGTGCCATGAAACAAATCTTGGTAAGTTTTAAAAGATTTCAAGTCATAAAAAATATTACAACCACAGTGGATTTAAGATACAATCAGTAACAGAGAAATCTTTGAAAAATCCTGAAATATTAGAAAATAATATGCTTTGCACTAATCCTGGGACAAAGAATAAATTAAAGTGGGAATTAGAATGTATTCTGAGCCCATTGAAAATAAAAAGAGAACATTATAAAATATTTATTTAAAAGTATAAATAGTTTTATCCTTTTACAGTTAGATATGTAAGCATTAATGAAAGCCACTTTGTTTATTCTACTTCTAAATTATCATATTAGTAGACACATGGAAAAATCTTGCCCTCTCTAAAAATAAATGAATAAAATCTTTAAATAAGTATTAGGATAAAAAATACTTCAAAAGTTTCAAAACTCATATTAGTTCTGAGAAAAACAGAAAGATGCCCTTTGTTGGAAATAACCTTTTAGAAATTCCTGTGATGTGTATATTTATGATCTGGTTGATCCAAAGTCTGCTGGGACCATCTTCAGAAGCTCCACAGCAAATAGAATAGGTTTTAACTTGCATATTTCACATTAAATTTTTTTAATGGTACAACTGATGCTAGTGATAATTGGAAAACTAGTGCTACTGTTTGCTTTTATGGTTCACATGAGGAAATAAACATCCTTACCACATGTCTCTGCTTAAAGTAGTGGCATGGAACATGGGAACCCCATCCTGTGAAGGGGTGCCTACTCAGGCATGGATTAGAGATGGGGAGTACACTCTGTACTATCAGCAAGGTTGGTCAGTGAGAATTGTTAAGGGGCACATCTGGATGCCCTCTCTCCTCTACACAATCCAGAACTAAAGAGACTACATATGTAGTGATGTATCAATGTGTACAACTGCCCAAGAATCTGTGGAAAAGAAGACTTGGTATGGGAAACAGGCTTTGCCTGATTTTATCAATGCATTTGAAGTTAGGGAATCACAATGTTTCTGACTAAAAAATATCAATAATTTATAATAGAGTGAAATGTTCAGAATTAAAACTAAGGGAAAGAGAGGGTTTTTAAATTACATAGTTTTAAAATGTATAAGGAATCTGATTATGTTAATATTAAGCATCTCTTATTCACTGCACACCCATCTCACAAAAACCTTAGTTCCCATTTTGGGACTCTCATTCAGCAGATGTTTTAAATAAAAATGGTTATAATGTAGCCAAGACAGAAGCTAAATGGGAGCTAAATGTAAGAGGTAAACATATAGTAGAACTTTTAGATGAAAACAGGGATAAATCTTCATTACTTTGGATATGCCAGTAGCTTTCCAGAGATGACATCAATATAAAAAAAAAGATGAAGTAAGATAAATTAAGTTTTCCTGACTGGGTAGCTCAGTTGATTTGAGTGTCATCCTGATATGCCAAGTGTGTTTCACAGGACATGAAATATTACTTGATGATCTACTCAACGATTTAAAAATGCTTTTCATAGAATTTAGTGGTATACAGAAATCAGCTTCAAAATGGAAGTATTTTCAGAGAGCACATTAAGTTGCAGGTTGCTTAGTACATGCCATTGACAATAAGCTTAAATAGAATAAAATCGTACAAGCAAGGCAACTTTCTAAAGTCAGAACTAGAGGAAAGCCTGATGCATGGAGATGAGAAGTCGAGTGTCCACCTCTTCTACGTCTCCGTGTTTAGGTTTGGCCCCACCCTAAGATCTCTCCACAGTTAAGGAAAGGGTAAGAAGGTAAATGACGTGAGAAGGCAGAGAAGTACAAAGCAGTGAGGAGCAGGGCAGCCATTTTAAACCTTAGGGGAGGTGCTGCGCCTCTCACCACACCACCTGAGTTTACAGGGGCGGAAGGGCCGGCTGCGGAGATTTTAAAGACCACGGAGACCACCACACCGCGGGTGAAAATGGGCTTCTGAAAGGCAGGTATAAACTAGAAAGGGAGAAACGCTCCGCAGTGAGACTTCCTTGTCTCTCAGGCTTTGGGTTCAGACAAAATGGCGACGGGAGGGAAAAGGGGCCGTTCCGTGGGCAGAGTCCGGGCTGAGCGCGCGAACGAGGTGCGGGCTCCTGGGAGGCTGGGCTCGCGCTCCTTCATCGCGGAAGTGAGACGGAAGTTGGTGAAGGACCGTGGCCTTTGAGGCGGTTAGCAAGAGAGTGGGGCCTACTTAGAAGCCAGGCGTGCGCAGTAACTGGGGGAATACTGGAGAAAACCGCGTAGAGCAAGGACTTGGAGAGAATAGCCAGGCCTGCGTTTGTTGTGCGGGAAGCAAAAGAAAACCCTGTAGGGATAGCGGCGTCTGTGGTTTTACTGGAGCTTGTGAGGCCAGGGATGCAACCCAAACTGAACCTATGTGAGAACCAGGCTGGGGGGAGGGGGGCTGAGCTTCTCTGCACTTGGTTCCCAAAGTGCCTGTTTTTGTTTTAAAGAATTAAACATTTTAGTCCCCATCCGAGGATATGTTTTTTAAAATTGTTTTTTAGGAGGAGGCAGATACTTTGAATTTTATTTTTATTAATTTTACAGAGGGAGATCCAATTATTTACACATCTATTGATTCTTGTATGTACCCTCACCAGGGATCAAACCCCACGCCTTGGCATAGCAGGCAATGCTCTTTGAGCTACCTGGCCAGGGCTAAAATAGTGACTTGTTCCACTTGTTTATGCATTCAGTGGTTGATTCTTGTATGTGCCCTGATTAGGAAGGGGTCCTGCAAACCTTGGCTATCAGGAAATACCAGGGGGAACACTTTATAAAGTGTATGATTGTCTAACCACTACTGATTGTACACCTTAAACGAATACAAAATAATATTGAATGTAAACAGTAATTGAAAAATAAAGAATGCTATGTCTTTTGTGTCTGTGCAGTGGTGTGGCTAATTATCATATTTTGCCATGTATAATGTGCACATTTTTGCCCAAATTTTTGAGGGAAAATAAGGATGGATGCACATTATACATGGGTAGTACTAATTCCATATCTATAGAACTGTTTTTAATTCTTTTATTTATGCTTATGAGTTAAAAGTGTAACTCTAGAAAGCAATAATGATATCTGTATGCAAAATAATATCCTGGAATACAATAATCAGTTTTGTTTCTAAATATAAATAATTGAATTAAAAAATTAAAAAATATTTTATTCCTGAAAGTTTGTGCCCAAAATGTGGGTGTGTGTTATACATGGGAGCACATTATACATGGCAAAATACAGTATTTTAAGTTACACTGTCCATCAGTTTTAAGATAAAAGCTTAGAATTACATGAGTCACTTGTGTTGGAAACTAAGTTGTTTTCCTCTTTATAGCTAAAGAGGTTTAGATCCAGAGCTCATGAGGTGGAAGCAACCCTGCCAGAAGTGGGATTTCTTTGAGGGACTGGGAGTGGGGAGGAGGTTGGATCCAGGAACATTTCTGCAATTAGAATTAATTTAAGCAGTTTTATTAAACGAGAACTCCAATAGTCTCTGTATGGATTAAGAATTAGAATGTGAAATTCCCAGCTCTCTCTGGGTTCAATTTCATCCTGACACCCAGCAGCATGTCCTTTCTATACCCTATTTACCAGGGACACCAAGAGTCAACAATACTCCAGAAACTTTCACAGGGACATGAACTGGGATATGAGATGCGGACGGCTAAGGCATGTGATCATTTAGGACGATAAGCATTGCCTTAAGAAGAAAAATAACTTTAAAAATGTTATAAATTGTATTAAAATTAAGTGGTTTTTTATACCATACTTAAATTATTTTGAAATACCTTTGAGATACACTTCTTCACATTATAATATAGTTATGTCAATTTTATCTGAATGAAATGTAACTTCAAATCATTTTATGTTCCTTCAGGGAGTAGCTACTTTTTTAAAAAATATTTATTGGTTTTAGAGAGAGGAAGAGAAAAATCAATGTGAGAGAGACACTTTGATTGGTTGTCTGCCATAGGTACCCTGATCAGGGATCAAACTTGCAATCCAGTCAAGTGCCTGGACCCAGAATCAAACCCCTAACCACTGGGTATAAGGAGCCATACCAGCCAGGGCTACAAAGCTTATTTTTTATTTCATTTTATTTAAGATTATATTTATTTTCAGGGAAAGGGAGGGAGGCTAAAAGAGATGGAGAGAAACATCAATGTGACAAAGAAACATCAATTCGTTGCTTCTACCATGTACCCTGACAGACCAGGAACTGCCTGCAACTGAGGCATGTTCCCTGACCAGGAATTGAACTGGTGACCGTTAGCTTTTCCAAACAATGCCCAACCAACAGAACCACAATGGACAGGCAGCACAGTTCTTTTGTTGTTTTTTTTTTAAACACTGGATTTCCAAATTTTAAAAAGAGAAAGTAAAGCAGTCATCTATTAAGTGGTTCAGATAAAAGCAAAGCATCTTTACCTGAATTAACCATCAATCCTGCTCAAACCTGCCTGAGCACCTGCCAAAAGAAGTTTCTGGGTATCTAAAAACTGTTTACATGTTGACTCCATTAAAAGCCACCTCTATCATGGGACAGCTAACTATGAGCATGATTATTCTCTGTATCTGTTATATGTGTACTGTCCATGATTTAGATTGCTCACTAGAGCAAAATTTTCTACAGAACAGGTTCTTCAGAGCCCAAAGGTAGAGGTGAACTGTTTCCATGTCATTACTTTCACTCTGATCTGAGGTGGGTCTCTTGTAGACAGCATATCTATAGGTCTTGTTCTATCCCTTCAGCTACCCTCTGTCTTTTGATTGGATCTCACTATATAGTGATCTGATAGCTGTGCTTTTGTGGTTTTCAGAATGGAGGCTAATTATTTAGCAAACATGGAAATACAATAATTTTATGCTCTTAGAAGTCAATCGATATTCTCTCTCCCCCCTCCTTTCTTCTGTATATAAAATCAATAAACTTATCCTCAGGTGAACAGTTAAAAAAAGAAATGAGTTGTCTATACTTTTTCAGATATCCCTGATCACTTTTTTATTTCAACCCCATCATCATGTCTGTCTATGGCTACTGTGAAGATACATCAGGGTTTTAATAAACTGCCACCATATTTTCCTTAAAGAGTTATTGGGAAAAGAACTTAAAATTCATAATGTGCCACAGTCTTATGCCAATGCAAAAATGATGCTCTTCATGGTGACATATAACAATGTTCTCAGTCAACCACAAACAACATCTCCATTTAGATTTTTTCATACATTGTGCATTATGTCTTCAATCTTCCATGGAAAAGTAGATATGAGTGAAACTCACCTAATATACAAGAGTTCACAGATCTTTAAAAAAGCAACATTCAAACTCATCACACACACTAGGAATAAAAACATAGTAACATTAACTATTATGACAATGGAATCACATAAATATTTTCTTCTCAAAATATCTCATACTGTCAATATAAAATAGAATACACTGTAAGTAATTGTACATATAGAAACATCCATCCCCTTGATACTCTGAAGCAAATAAAAGTCCTTATCTGAGTCTTTAAAAATTAAATTATTCTGTGTAAGTATTCTGACTTAGAGTAATACCTAAAACCTATTGTTGACCTTCCTTCTGTGAATTCGGTGATATTTTAAAATTCCTATTCAATTACAAACTTTTGCAAATTATTTACATCTTTAAAGTCACATTAAGGCCTAAGTTGTTTCGGCTTTTGTGAAGTGTACAATGTGGACAAGTCTTTCATCTTTTATTATGAATACAGAATTCTTCCCCAATATGCAATCCCTGATATTGAGTGAGGTTGTAGGTCCAGCCATAAGGTGTTCCACATTCTTTACTTTTAAGGTTTCTCTCTAGTATGAATTTTCATGTGTAGAATAAGCTATGAATGCTGAATAAAATCCCTTCATCTCCCTTCATAATTGTATTGTTTTTCTTTAGTGTGAATTCTAATGTTTAGTAAGGTTTGCATCCTGGGTAAAGCTTTGGCCACATCATTTTTATTTGTTAGTCTTCTATGCAGTATTAATGATCAAATATTGAGAAAACTATGATTGAGGATAAAGACTTGGAAACATTTGTTAAACTTATAAGGCTTATTTTTCTGATGCTCAAAGAGACTTGAACAAAGGTTAAATATTTTGCCAAATTATTTACATTATTATTATTACTCTCCAGCACAAATTCTGCAATGTTGAACAAGTTTGGAGCACAGGTTAAAGGCTTTGCCACATTCTCTACATTTGTAAGTTTTCTCTCCAGTATGAATTCACTCCTGCTGGGTAAGATACCACTGCTGATTAAAGGCTCTGGCACATACAGTGTATAAATTCTCTGGTGTTTGTGTAAGAGGCCAGTGGTAATTAAAGGGTTTGCCACATTCTTTATATTTTAAGGCTTCTCTCAAGAATGAATTATCTAATTTTTAGTAAGATTCACTCTCAAGCAAAGGTTTTACCACACTCCTTACAACTGTAAGGTTTCTCTCTAGTATGAACTCTCTGATGTACAGTAAGTTTTGAACGCTGGGTAAAGGCTTTGTCACATTTTCTACATTTATAAGGCTTCTCTCCAGTATGAATTCTGTGATGTTCTGTAAGGGTTGAGGAAGCTCTAAAGGCTTTGCCACATTCTGTACATTTGTAAGGTTTCTCTCCAGTATGAATTCTTTCATGTCGGGTAAGACACCACCTCTGATTAAAGGCTTTGTCACACTTTCTACACTTAAAAGGCTTCTCTCCAGTATGAATTCTCTGATGTTCAGAAAGGGTTGAGGATGCACTAAAGGCTTTGCCACATTCTATACATTTGTAAGGTTTCTCTCCAGTATGAATTTTCTCATGTCGAATAAGACACCACTGCTGATTAAAGGCTTTGGAACATACACTACATATATAAGGCTTCTCTCCAATATGAATTTTTTGATGGTGGTTAAGTTCTGAGTGATAGATAAAGGATCTACCACATTCTCTACATTTGTAACGTTTCTCCCCAGTATGAACTCTTCTCTCATGTTCAGTAAGATATGAATGCCATTTGAAGTCTTTCCCACATTCTGTACATTTGTAAGGTTTCTCTCGAGAATGAGTTATTTGATGTTTAGTAAGGTATGAATACCACAAAAAGGCTTTTCCACACTCCTTACATCTGTAAGGTTTCTCTCCACTATGAATAATCTGATGATGAGTAAGTTTTGAGGAGCATTTAAAGGCTTTGCCACATTGTCCACATTTGTAAGGCTTTTGTCCAGTATGGTTTCTCTGATGGTCAGTAAGGGTTGAGGACTGGCTGAAGCCTTTGCCACGTTCTCTGCATTTATAAGGCTTCTCTCCAGTATGAATTCTTTTATGTTGAGTAAGTGCTGAACACTGGCTAAAAGTTTTGCCACATTCTCTAAATTTATAAAACTTCTCTCCAGTATGAATTCTCTGAGGTTCACTAAAGTCTGGGGACTGGATAGAGGCTTTGCTACATTTTCTGCATTTATATGGTTTCTCTCCTGTGTGTATTCTCTGATGTTTAGTAAGCTCTGAGTAGCAGATAAAGGTTTTGCCACATTTTAAACATTTGTAATACTTTGCTCCACTATGAATTCTCTGATATTTAGTAAGTTTGGAAGATGGGCAAAAGTCTTTGCCACATTCTCTGCATTTGTAAGGCTTCTCCTCAGTATGAATTATCTGATGTATAGTAAGACCTGAAGGCCAATTAAATGTTTTACCACATTCTTTACACTTGTACAGTTTACCACTAGTATGTCTTTTCTTATATCTATTTAGGTTGAATATTTGACTGAAGACTCTCCCATACTGATTATATTTGTAAGCTTCCTCTCCGGAATGGATATTGTCTTGTTCAGTATGATTTGAAGATGGCTTCAAAGATTTGACATATTTACTTTGTTTGCTTGTCTTTTCTACTACAACAGAAATAATCCGATGAGTATTGTGATTTGACTTTTGGTCAAAGACTTTACAATGGTTCTCTGGAAGCTGAGTTCCTTGATGTGTATTAGGATTGGGCTCTTGGTTAAAGTGTTTCCAGTGTTCACTGAACTGATAACTTCTGTCTCCATTATATGTACTCTGGTAACATTGAAGATAGAAAGGGCTTTAGTGACAGCTATAATTTGATTAAACATGTACACTTATTTCCAAATAACTATTTTTTGATACCATTAAACCATGATGATGGTATTAAAAAACACTCCATGTTTATAAAAATTATAGATATTGGAATACAAAAACATTTAATGATGGAAAAATAATGATTTCCTGATAAAGGGATTGCCAATTTCATCATATTTTAATTTTATATGTGCACTATATAAATCTAAATTTTAGGCATAACTGACTGAAAGTTTAATCCTATCCTATATTTTAAACAATGCAAACGGTTATTCACACCATGGATTATATGAGTTCCAAGATTTCCCATATTTTCCTTCCTAAGAATATACATCTTTAGAAAAATTTTTTTTCAGTCTTCACACAGAAACTCATTGATCTGCAAATATAACTGACTTAATGTGAGAGTTTTTCCAAATGTGTAATATCTTTGACTTCTTTAGGTAACAATAATTTTATTATGAATAACTGTCCCAGTTTGGTTCTGTTCATATTAACATCCTTTCTTCTTGTCACACTATTCCTCAAATTCAAAGGCTTGCATTAAGTGTACATTATCAAAGCCACACATTCCATATCTTACCAGTATTATTTTAGAGAATAAATCTTCTATTCCTGGCTTTCGTAACAAGGCCTGGTTGTCTTCAGATGACATAGCTGAAAGATAGGAAATCAGTTTTCACAGTTATGACATTCAAGTGATTGTACTTTGAACTTATCAGCAATTATACACAAAATTACATTTCTGAGTATTCCAAAAGGAAGTGAAGAGTTCAAAGCAAGCCCACAAAAGGTACAATGAAAAAAAATCACATCAAAGTGAGACAAAAAGTTGGTTATAATTGCCAACAATACTGCTCAACCCCCATGGCACATGCTGGCAATATTTTAGAAAACTCCCAATTCCCAGTTTCTTCTCTGGAGAGAGAAAGATAATGGTACAGTGTGTTCAGTGACCTCACTGTTTTGCAGCTTCTTGAAGAATGTGTTTCTGTATTGCACTACACAGAGTGCTAAAAATGGCAGTACATGGTGAATGCATTATAGTAGCAACTAAAAAAAATGAGTAATTGTACAAACACCACATCTCTGTAAGACTGAAGACAGATATCAAGAACAGAAAGACACTATGGGATCTGAGGAAGAAACAGAAAACATTTTAAACTTGGAACTTGCACAAAAGAACAAAGAACATGTATCCCCACCACAGTTTATTCCCATAGAACAAGTTCATAAAGCTTGGTTATTTACAATCTGGACCTCAACAAAGATATCAAGACAAAGAAAAACAGAATGATAGTATCCAATCAAAAACAATGTAAATCTATAGAAATTAATACTACATTAATAAAAATGTATTACCCCCCAAAAGATTTAAAAATAACCATATTAAAAAATGGGAAGATAGATAAAACTGACAACTACATAATATCAAAAAACTGCATGACCAAAATGAAAGTGCAAAGAGAGAAAATGTAAAATTAAACCAAACCGAAATGGGAAGCTGAAAAACAATATCAAAATTTAAAAATACAATAGACTCACTATATACACTTAAAAGGCTTCTTCCTATATGTACACTGATCTCTCTCTCTCTCTCTCTCTCTCTCTCTATATATATATATATATATATATATGAATTCTGAAAGCATACAGGAGCATGAATACCGTTGGAAATGAACTGGCTCTCTATGACAGCAACAGAAACAAACCTGGGCTTCTCAAAATCCTTTCCACTGAAGCAACTTCCCAAATCACACTTTAGAGTCTAGCTTCCTTTGTGGGCCTTTGGACCTCTCACCTGTCACCAGCTTCCCAATTCCCACCTACCTGGGTAGGCACATGTCTTTTTTCCCTTCACATCCCAGCGCTCCTTTATTTTCTCCAAAAAGGTGACCAGGACTGGCTTAGAGACAACAAGACCTGTTTATCAGAAATAAGAACGTGAGTTTTGACAGAGATGCTCCCATTTCCAATCAAGTTTGTGCTCAAGTAAGAAGACATGGTATAATATTAGAATATTCTAGAAAATATTCTAGACTATTTTCCAAAATACTGTTTTCTATTAGCACATTAATTATTCTAGACAATATGTAAGGTCTTCAGACGATAGGCTTCTATTTCACATATATCACAAAGCTTTTTTCTTTTTTAAATGTTTTTTGATTTTTTCTTTTTTTTATTGTTGTTGAGTGACAATTGACCTCCAAGCTTTTCTCTTCTACAACAGAAAATCCCCATTTCTTCCTTGAGACCAGGGATCTAAAAGTCTATCATACAAAGCAGAAGCTACAAGGAGATGATCTCATCATGAAAGAAACAAACCCTGTGGGTGGAGTAGGAACTCTGAAAGGAAGTCATCCTCACCCAGGGAGACCAGGTTCCTATAGTTCTCCAACATCACATCCATGTACAATTTCCTCTGAGCTGGGTCCAGGCACTCCCACTCCTCCCAAGAGAAATCTACAGCCACATCCCTGAAGGTCAATGATCTCTGAAAGAAAAGACATTTACCAAGGGGCCACCAACAGAATTCATAATGTAACCCAACTTGAAAACAATGGTTTTGACCTAGAAGAGTATCCTGAATCATCCAGTAAGATCACTGTGACCCAGTAATATTCTCTAATGTATTTTCTAACACTGAGAAAGGGGGATGTCACATCTCCACAAATCCACTGCAGAGACAGCACTTTTCAGGAAAATGAAATTTAAAATGAAGGCACCGCCCTGACCATTGTGGCTCAGTTGGTTGAGTATCATTCTGCAAAGCAAAAGGTTGCTGGTTCAATTCTTGGTCAGGGCACATGCCTGGGTTGCAGATTCAGTCTCCAGTTGAGAAGCATGTGAGAGGCAACAAGTCGATGCTTATCTCCCTCTATTTCTCCCACCCCACCCCTCTCCTCTCTGAAAGTTAAAAATGAAAAAATAAAATAAAATAAAATGAAGGCATCAACACAGGTACATGGATTTCTAAGAGTTATAATTGTATCATTCAGAATCAGTTGTGTATATTTTTCAGGTGGAGAAGACATGGTAAGTTAGAAGTGTAAGGAGTTCAAGTTTAACACAGTCAACAAAGAACTGCAGTGTTTTTTTTTTTAAGATTTTATTTCTTTTTACAGAGAGGGGAAGGGAAGGAGAAAGAGAAACATCAATGTGTGGTTGCCTCTCACACACACCCCCTTGCTGAGGACCTACACTAGCCAGGGCTTTTTTTTTTTTTTTTTTTTTTTTTTTTTTTTTTTTTTTTTTTTTTTAAGATTTTATTTATTTTGAGAGAAAAGGGAGGGGAAGAATTGCAGTTTTATAAAAATGCACATTCTGATTCAGGAGTTCTGGGATGGGGCCCTGTGTTTCTTCAACAAGCTCACTTTTTACTAATGATACCAATGTCTCTGGTCCACATGCCATACTTCTGAATAGCACGAAAAGGAAAACAGAGAAATTCATAGATGACTTGCAGCTGAAAGAGTTTCATAGAATTTACAGTTCTCATAAAACAGGAAGCATAGCAACCACAATCCTTTTTGATAATGTCTTATATACTAGATATCATTCCAAGAGTTTTGTATATATTAATTTTTAATATATAAGTGATCTGAGAAAAGCATTATTTTTATCTATTATAAGAATATTTTGTGAAACTTCCAGTAAACAGTAGATCTTGAGTTTTAATTCAGTTCTAGAATTTTTCAGAAAGAACACAGGCCAACATGCACAAACAACTGTAATGAGCATTCTTGGAAGTTTCTGTAACTGAGAAGAATAACAGAAACATCCTAAGCAGGTAAGGAGAAAGAATAGCTCAAAGAATGTTAACATTTTATTCACACAGACATACATATGGAAACTAAGAACATGTTAACAGTGACAGAGAATAGAATTTTCGATTCTTCAAATCTCATCAGTCTTTTTGTGGATGATACCCTGTGTTTTATAAACACAATAGAGAGAGGAACACACAATAACACATAATAAGTTACAGCTATTGTTTTTCAGTCTTTCTTTGAAAATTTTTGTGTACCATTTTTGGTGAGCTATATCTTAGAAATTTTACTGACTTGAACATACATTAATATGATTCTTATAAATTTTCATGAAAATACAAAAAGGAATAAAGTGAAGTATGTCTGTAATATGACTGTAGAATGTTATTAAAATTTACAGGAACTTAAAATTTTTAACCTGATTGTTAAAGCCTCACCATCAACAGCCAGTAATCTCTAGAAAATTAAAATAGGGTCTTCAGCCCTTGTTGGGTAGCTGAGTTGGTTGGTGGGTCAACCTGATATGTCAAGAATCTGGGTTCGATCTCTAATCAGGATACATACAAGATTCAATCAATGAATGTGTAAGTAAGTGGAACAACAAATCAATGTTTCTCTCTCTTTCCTTTCCTCTCTCTCTAAAGTCAGTAAGTACAGTAAAAAAAAGTAGAGCCTTCATTTTCCAAAGCAAACAGAAACTAAGAAGATACAGAAACAGAAGACAACAATGTCCAGATAAAATGTGACAGTTTTTTCATCTCTCTCAATAATTCCCTGCTAGAACCTTGTTAATGATAAAGAGAAACCGTTAACTGCATAGTGAAGAGAGCACCTCAGCCAGGTGAGTATCAGGGGGACTAGAATAATGCATATCTGGTGACTGAAGCAAAAGGAAGGATGTGTCATCACTGTTGTGACATTACTGGCAAAAATACATAAATGAGGAAATCATAATCTAAATATGATTACAAAAAAGCCATTAGTTTTTGCAAATCTAATACCTTCTCATACATACCTTCTATGTTCTGTAACTATACAATGCATTTAAACAATAAGTTTTTCTGACCAATCTAGTGAGCAAGTCTCTTCTAACTATTCTTCTTTGTCAGAACTTTCTGAGCTAGCCTAATAAAATTTGCATTTTCTTACCCCTGCTCTTCAGAGCTCATGAGGTAGCCACATGAACATAAAACCTACATGTCCCTTCATTGACACCCAGGCCTCTGAGACCATCTCAACAGGGATGTGGGACACAGGTACCTTTCCAGGTTAATCTGTCACAGAGGGGATGTGTTCTGTAGTTGAGGGTCATTAATTAAAGGTGGGAATGCTTCATGACCTTGGGAAGGCTGGATAAAGAGAATGTAGTGAAGCCTCTGGGACAAAGGAGAAAACTATATAAACTGCTGACCTAGACAATCACAACAAGAAAAGAAAAAAATAATTAACTGAAAACATCACTAGGAAAAAAATATCACAACTAGAGGAAGGATTAAAGGTTGCAGGTTCTAAATCCACTGATGTTAAAAGGAAAAGCAGACGCAGCTTCTGATCCAGGTCATATCTTTTACCTGAGAAGCAGCCATGTTGTCCTGGTCCTGGTCCTGCTCTGGGCTGTTTTCTCAGGGGACGATACGCTGAGGAGTCATGTCTGCATTTTGAGGATGTGCCTTCAAAGGCATCCACACAGTCCCTTCCTCCACTTCCATCACACTCACAGGCAGAAGGACCTGGAAAGCTGAAAAGGCCACTCTCTCCTGTCCTTTGTCACAGAAGAGTCAGGAACAATAAGCTTCTAGGTGGAGACCACACTGCAAGTTTTTTCTTTGTTTTCAGGTGCTTTCTCCTTCCACAGACGTCCACAAGCTCCTAGAGCAATGAGAACATGCGCTGCTCTCCTGAACCCTCAGCCCCAACAGAGTACCCCATTATCTCCTCTAAACAAAGCCTGCTCCTCACTCTAAAAATGCATTCAGAAGCCCTCCTGCTAATCCCTGGGCTCACCTGAGCATCACCTGGAGCACCTCATTAACAAAGACGCTCCATCCCAAGCAGTTGACCAACTCTGTGGAGGAGCACACAGTTGATGTCATTTCTTAAAACTCCTCAAGCGAGCTAACAGGAACCTGGAGGGGAACCATTTAAGTTTAATGAGTATGAAGATCCCTTGAGGATCAGGGACCCACTCTAAGTTATGGTTCTGCAGGTCAGCAGTGAGGACCATGAAATGGCATCTTTACCTAGTTCCCTTGAGGTGCCTGCATTGCTCCCCCAGAACTGATTGCAGCAGCACTGGGTGACAGATATCAGACCCCGCACACCTGAGACATCTGGACACTGTAAGGACTTGCAAAAACTTCTAGAAGGTTAGGTTCCCTGGTCAGATTCGCAGGGGCAGAACTTGTCCTGCAATGGACACGGCCACATCTATGTCCACTGAGTACGGGAAGCAAAATGGGCACAGATTAACCATTTGTGCTAGGAAGGAACAGCCGCCTTTGAAAATGATGCCATAAATGCAGACCTGATGATACACACAGGAAAACGTAATATGTGTTTAGTAATAAAGATTATAACAATTCAGAGATCAGCATTTTTTTCTTTGTTCTTTGTGTGTGCGTGAGGGTGTGAAAGGGTTTTATGAATTGTGAAGACACAACTGTACCTAGCTATAGGTTTATGAAATATATTTTCTTCTATTTTTAAAAAAGACTATTTTTAGAGAGAGGAGAAGGAGGAAGAGAGGGAAAGAAACATCAATGGGAAAGAGAACCATCTATCAGTTGCCTCTCCCACACCCGCAACTGGGGATCTGGCCCACAACCCAGGCCTCTGCCCTGACCAGGAATCAAACTGTGATCTTCAGGTGTGCAGGCCAGTGCTCAATCCACTGATCCACACTGGCCAGGGCTTCTCCCATTTTTAAAATGCATTAATTAAGGTACATTTTTTAAAAGCCTAGTTTTCCAATATGCTTTCAGAGCTTTCAATCGTTTAAAATGTTCTCAAGTGTTTCATGCTCCACATACCACTGTAGTTTAATTTTTTTAACATTTTTTAGAGCTGTTTTAGGTTCAAAGGAAAATAGAAAGTAAAATCTTTGCCAAAGTAAATGTTTCTAATATAAAATATGGAGCCCTGGCCAGGTCACTCAGTTGGCTAGAGTGTTGTCCCAATGTCCAAGTTGGGAGTTCAAACCCCTGTCAGGGCATATACAATAATCAAACAATAAATGTATAAAAAAGTGCAACAACAAATCTCTCTCTCTCACTCCCTCCTTGCTCCTTCCTGTCTCTCTCCCTCCCCCCATGTTGCCCTCTCTAAAAATAAATAAACACATAAACACATGAATAAATAAATAAAATATGGAAGAATCTTTTACATCAGAAATTTTACATATTCTAGTTTACTAAAGTTAAGTCACAATTCCTCATGCTTCTCACACTTCATTTATCTATCTTTCAATGTCCACTGACAAAAATAAACCACTCTGGGTATTTTACTCAAAGAGAATGTTGAAGTAACACATGAGCCCAGCTGGAAGCTCCTTCTACCACCAGGACTAGACAGTCAGTGGGAACGAGGTGGCATTGCTGGAGCCCAGCAGCCAGGACCATCATCTGAGCCATGATATAGATGCCACCTGAGGCAAAGTAGGAGAGGAATAAGTCCCTGATCTCTTCTACCCTCCCCAGTCTCTGTCAGGACCTCCCTGGGCCTGTATCTGCCCAAACGAGAGTAAGCTGGGGGATGGCCCTCTGTCTGCCGCAGAGCTGGTGACAGGTAGACAATGAGTCAGATAAATTACAACCAAGTGAGGGGTGGAGATTCTGAGTCAGAAAAACCACTACCAAGTATATCATCCAGATGGAACACTTACACAAAATATGAGACCAGGCATAAACACTCTCTCCAACACGGTCCCTTTCTCTGTCCTACAAGTAAGTATCACATATTCTCTGTCCTGGTAAATCCCAGGGCTATGTTATTTTCCACTCCTCTGAAGTCACCGTCTGCCTTAGGTGGCCTTTTGCCTTACAGTTTTCTCAAGAAACATAATCCCTCGATATGCCCAGGGTCTGCTGCTTTCTCTACTGTGAAATCACAAGTGAGGGCTTCCCAAAGATTGGACCATAGGAATTACACTGACAAGTCACAGTAAAATAAAGTACACTCTTTAAAAACAGCTTCCTTCATAAATGAAATTGCTGTCCTGAGAGAGTTCTGCACCTCCACATTCACTGCAGCATCAGTCACAAAAGCCCAGGCAAGGATACAACCTAAGTATCTACCAGCAGACAAAGAAAGGGGCATATATGTAGTTAAGTGTTTCAGACACCGTCCAGCAGTGTCCGGGTCATTATGGATGGATTAAAACTGCACACAGACTGCTGAGTCTGGTGGAGGAATAAGGATAACCGACAGGCTTTTCTCTCAAGAGGAGCCAAAGCCATGGCCTCCGCCATTACAGGTCTTTATTCTAATCATCTACCCTTACATTCCAAGATGGTTCTTCCTCACTATCCCGGTTACCACAAAGGAGCCAATGCCCTTCATTACATCACAGAAGAAGGATATTAGCAAATGAATAGGCAGGCATTTACACTGGGCCTGTAAGGTACCTGCAGGGTGAGGGGGTTTCAGCAAAGCAGCACAATCTCAAAACAGCCTAAGTACATTGCAAATCTGATTACCAATGAGAGAACCTATCTGTGGGCATAGGTCCTGTGCATCTCCTAGTGGGAGCTGGGCCCACGCCGCACAGAACGGTCTGCCACAGTTAAGTATCTTTACCTATAAATATAGGTGCCAGATTTTAAATTTCCATATATGCACAGAGTGGGACGTTAAGTTGGTTTGCAGTTGTTTGTATAAAGAGATATGCAGGTTATGATTATTTTATTAACTCTGTGTTTTGCTTACTGCCAACTGTAAACCTACATTTGCCCCACCCTGAATAGAATTATATACATACACACATGCAAATTCCATGTGTATGTATATGGGATAGTATATGTATGGGGTATTATATATATATAAATATCTCCATATATGAAATACTGTACATATGGAATACTGTATACATAGTATAGAATATACTATATACAGTATACTATTGAATACTGTGTACAAATATATATAATACTATTGAGCAATAAAAAGAAAGAAATCCTGCTGTTTGTAGCACCTGAAAGGACCTTGTGGGCATTATGCTAAGTGAAGTCAGGCAGGTAAAGACACTACTGTGACCTCACTTATGCATAAAATCTAAAAAAAACAATCTCAGAAACATTGATTGAATTGCAGGTTGCCTGAGTAGGGCTGGGGGGAAGGTGAGGGTGGTGACAGTGGCCAAAAGGCACAAATGAATGTCCACTTGTAAGATAAAGAGCTCCTGGGATATAATGCACAACATTACTACACTGCACCGAACTGTATGTATCCCCCCTTATCCTTGGTTTCACTGTCCGTGGCTTCAGTTATATGCTGTCAGCTGAGGTCTGAAATGTTAAATGGAAAATTTCAGAAATTAACAGTTCAAAAGATATTTTGAGAGAGACAATATTCAGAGAACTTTAGTTACAGTATATTGTTATACTAGTTCTATTTTATTATTAGTTATTGTTGTTAATTTTCCACTGTGCCTGATTTACATAGAAAACTTAAACTTATTTAATGTTATATATGTCAATTATATCTCAATTAAACTGAGAAAAATAGTTTTAAATCTTAGTATAACTTAAAAAGCTGAAAAATAAAACAATTAGTAAAAAAAAATAATGATCAATCCCTTCAGATAATTTCATCATAAAGTCAAAAACAAATTTAAAAATTAAGTGTACACTTTATTTTCTCCATATATGAGAACAATTAACGAAGGGGTGCTCCACTCTTGACAAAAGAAAGGAAACTGTCTAGGACTTGGAACAGCTAGATTTTATTGAAGGACAATTTACAAGCATGTTTACCTATGAAAATAGGAGCCAGATTTTAAATTTTAATCAAAATGTAACCAACAGTGAATTAAATTATAAGAAACAAATATCTTAGTTTTATTAAATGCTTTAAAATGTAACTTTTTACATTTACAAATTTAAATAAAATACATTTCTAAATACCCTTAAAATACCTTCCAAATTTGTCAACCATTTCCCACTCTTATATCATCCATTTCATATCCCTCCACTAGATAGGGCAGGGACACAGCAAAACACTTTGATGCATATTCTAGAAGCTTGTCCAGATTTGGGTGTTCATATATAACTGGTTTGTCTTAAAATTTCACATCTCATAAATAATTAATCCTAGATTTAAAAGTCACACAAAAAAACTAGATTATTGCACAAAATTATTTTAATACTTAATATCACCTATGACTCCATTCTTTTTTATGTTCTCCAAATGACCCAGGAATGTTTTACTGTTGTCCTTGTTACTCTTTTACTGATACAAATTCTTTTATTAAAAATTAATTAATTAATTATTTTTAGAGAGAAGGGAGAGAGAAAGGAGAGAAACATCAGTGCGTGCTGCCTCTTGAGCACCCACTCTGGGTGTGGGGAGGGAGGGGACCTGGCCCAGCAACCCAGGCATGTGCCCTCACTGGGAACCGAACCAGTAACCTTTTGGTTCACAGGCCAGTGCTCAGTCCACGGAGCCACACCAGCCTGGACTGAGATAAGAATTCTTAAAAGATCTACCCTTTCTATGACATTTTAGGTGCACAATACAATAGTGTTAACTATAGGCACACTGTTATACAGCGGATCACTAGAACTTACTCATCTTCTAAATTAACACTTGTACCCTCTGAACAGCAACTCCCCTTCTGCCATCCCGTCAGCCTCTGGCAACACCAATCTAATCCATGCTCCTGTGAGTTTGACTATATTGTTGGATTTCTAAACATGGATTTATATATGAAACATAGTTATTATGGCCCTGGCCGGTGTGGCTCAGTTGGTTGAGTGTCCTCTCACAAAGGGAAAGGCTGCGAGTTCAATTTCCCACCAGGGAACAAGCCTGGGTTGTGCATTCGGCCCCTGGTCAGGGAGCAAACAGGAGATTCTGATCAACGTTTCTCTCTTACATCAATATTTCTCACCCTCTTTTTATCCCTCCCTTTATCTCTCTCTAAAATTTAATAAATATTTTAAAAATACTTTTTATTACCCATAAGTCTAAAAATCTTTCAAAGTAATAGTCATATTAATTAATTTACAAGGAGAAAATGTGATTAGATTAGCATAGATGTCCCAAAATTTGTTTTTTTAATTTATTTTAATTGTTGTTCTTGTACAGTCTTCTTTTACTCCCATTCCAAACCACCGCCCCAGCCCTCCCCACGTCCCTCCCATTTCCACCCCTTTAGTTTTTATCCATGTGTCCTTTATACTTGTTCCTGTAAACCCGACCCTTTTCCCCTGATCTTCCCTCCCCTCTCCCCTCTTGCACCTGTCAGTCTGTTCTAATTTCAGTGTCTTTGGTTATATTTTGCTTGTTTGTTTGTTTTGTTGGTTAGGTTCCTGTTAAAGGTGAGATCATATGGTATTTGTCTTTCACTTCCTGGCTTATTTCACTTAGCATGATGCTCTCCAGTTCCATCCATCCTGTTGCAAAGGGTAGGAGCTTCTTCTTTCTTTCTGCTGCATAGAATTCCATTGTGTAAATGTACCATAGTTTCTTAATCCATTCATTTACTGATGGGCACCTGGGTTGCTTCCAACACTTGGCTAGTGTAAATTGTGCTGCTGTGAACATAGGGGTGCATAGGTTCTTTTGGACTGGTGTTTCAGGGTTCTTAGGATATAATCCTAGCAGTGGGATTGCTGGGTCAAAAGGTAGATCCATTTTTAGTTTTCATAGAAAATTCCATACTGCTTCCCACAGTGGTTGCACCAGTCTGCAATCCCACCAACAGTGCACTAGGGTCCCCTTTTCTCCACAACCTCTCCAACACTTGTTTGTTGCTTTGTTTATGATGGCCATTCCGACTGGTGTGAAGTGGTATCTCATTGTGGTTTTAATTTGCATCTCTCTGACAGCTAGCGATATTGAGCATCTTTTCATGTGTCTCTGGATCCTCTGTTTGTCCTCCTTGGAGAGGTCTGTTCAAGTGCTTTGCCCTTTTTTTAATTGGGTTGCTTGTCTTCTTAGAGTGGAGTCATGTAAGTTCTTAATATATTTTGGAGATTAAACCCTTGTATGAGGTATCATTGGAAAATATGTTTTCCCATACAATCGGTTCTCTTTTAATTTTAATAGTTTTCTTTAGCTGTGCAGCTTTTTATTTTGATGAGATCCCATTTGTTTATTCTTTATATCCATTGCTTTAGGGGACATATCAGTAAAAATGTTTCTGTGTGAAATATCTGAGATTTTCCTGCCTATGTACTCCTCTAGGACTTTAATGGTGTCACAGCTTATATTTAAATCTTTTATCCACCTTAAATTTATTTTTCTGTATGGTGTAAATTGGTGCTTGAGTTTCATTTTTTTGCACGTAGCTGTCCCGTTCTCCCAACACCACTTGTTGAAGAGGCTACTTTTACTCCATTTTATGTTGCTGCCTCCATTGTCAAATATTAATTGACCATAGAGACTTGGGTTTATTTCTAGGCTCTCTGTTCTGTTCCACTGGTCCATTTGCCTGTTTTGTACCAGTCCCAGGCTGTTTTGATTACAGTGGACTTGTAATACAGATTGGTACCAGGTATTTTGATCCCTCCTAATTTGCTCTTCTTTATCAAAATTGCTGCAGCTATTCGGGGTTGTTTATGGTTCCATATAAATTTTTGAAGTATTTGTTCTATGTCTGGGAAATATGCTATTTGTACTTTAATAGGTATTGCATTGAATCTGTAAATTGCTTTGGGTAGTATGGACATTTTGATGATGTTAATTCTTCCGATCCATGAACACGGTATATGTTTCCATTTGTTTGTGTCTTCCTTGATTTCTTTCTTCAGTGTTGTGTAGTTTTCTGCATACAGGTCTTTTACCCCCTTGGTTAGGTTTATTCCTAGGTATTTTATTTTTCTTTTTGCTATATCGAATGGGATTTTTTTCTTGATTTCTATTTCTGCTGTTTCATTGTTGGTATATAAAAATGCCTTTGATTCTGCATATTGACTTTGTATCCTGCTGTTTGGCCAAATTCATTTATTAGGTTGAGCAGCTTCTTGGCCAAGTCTATAGGATTTTCTAGGTACACTATCATGTCATCTGCAAACAATGATAGCTTTGTTTCCTCCTTTCCAATTTGGATGCCTTTTATTTCCTTTTTCTCTCTAATCGCTGTGGCTAAGACTTCTAATACTATATTGAATAGAAGTGGTGAAAGTGGACATCCTTGTCTTGTTCCTCATCTTAGTGGAAAAGATTTTAGTTTTTGCCCATTGAGTATGATGTTGGCTGTAGACCTCTCTTATATTGCCTTTACTATGTTGAGGAATGCTCCCTCAATTCCCACTCTGCTGAGTGTTTTTATCATAAATGGGTGTTGTACCTTATCAAATGCTCTTGCCACATCTATTGATATGATCATGTGATTTTGTGTTTGCTTTTGTTTATGTGATGTATTACATTTACTGATTTGTGAATATTGAACCATCCTTGCATCTCAGGGATGAATCTCACTTGGGCATGGTGTATGATGATTTTAATGTATTGTTGGATGTGGTTTGCCAATATTTTGTTGAGGACTTTAGCATCTATGTTCATCAGCGATATTGGCCTGAAGTTTTCATTCTTGTGTCTTTATCTGGTTGTGGGATTAGGATGATGCTGGCTTCATAAAAAGAGTTTGGGAATCTTCCATCATTTTGGATTTTTTCAAAAAGTTTGTGAAGGATAGGGGTTAGCTCTTCCTTAAATGCTTTGTAAAATTTTCCTGTGAAACCATCTGGTCCAGGGCTTTTGTGTCTGAGGAGTTTTTTGATTACTGCTTCAATTTCATCTGCTGTTATTGGTCTGTTCAGGCTTTCTGCTTCTTCTTCATTGAGTTTTGGAAGATTATATTTTTCTAGAAACTTGTCCATTTCACCTAAGTTTTCAAATTTCTTGGCATACAGTTCTTCATAGTAATTTCTTACAGTCATTTGTATTTGTGTGGTATCGGTTGTAATCTCTCCTCTTTCATTTCTGTCTGTGTTTATTTGGGTCCTCTGTCTTTTTTTCTTGATGAGCCTGCTTAAAGGCTTGTCAATTTCGTTTATCTTTTCAAAGAACCAGCTCCTGGATTCACTGATCCTTAAAATTGTGCTTTTTGTCTCTATATCATTTAATTTTGCTCTGCTCTAGGTTATTTCTTTCCTTCTACTTGCTCTGGGCTTTGTTGTTGTTGTTCAAATTCTTGAGGGGTAGGGTTAGGTTGTTTGTTTGAGATGTTTCTATCTTTTTTAGGTAGGCCTGTATCACTATGAACTTCCCTCTGAGGACTGCCTTTGATGTATCCCATAAGTTTTGGGTCGTTGTGAGTTCATTTTCATTTGTTTCCAGAAACTTTTTGATTTCCTCCCTAATTTCATTCTTGACACATTCATTGTTTAATAGCATGCTATTCAAGCTCCATGATTCTGAGTGTTTTGGGTTTTTCCCCTTGGGGTTGGTTTCTAGATTCAGTCCCTTGTGGTCAGAGAAAATGCTTGGTGTGATTTCAATTTTCTTGAATTTGTTGAGGTTTGTTTTGTGTCCTGTCATGTGGTCTATCTTTGAAAATGTTCTATGTGCATTTGAAAAGAATGTGTATTTAGTTTCTTTGGGATGAAGGGCTCTAAATATATCAGTTAAGTCCATTTCATCTAGAGTGTTGTTCAGTGCCTCAATATCTTTGTTGATATTTTGTTTAGAAGATCTGTCCATTTTTGACAGTGGGGTGTTAAAATCCCCTACTATAACTGTGTTGCTGTCAATATCTTTCTTGAAGTCCTCTAACATTTTCCTTATGTATTTAGGTGCTGCTATGTTGGGTGCATATATATTTACAATGTTTATGTCTTCTTGTTGGATTCTTCCCTTGAGTATTATGAAGTGACCTTTGGGGTCTCTCTTTATGGCCCTTTTTATGAAGTCTATTTTGTCTGATATGAGTATTGCTATCCCGGCTTTTTTTTCCTGTCCTTTTGCTTGGAAAATTTGTTTCCAGCCCTTCGCTTTGAGTCTATGTAGGTCTTTTGTCCTGAGGTGGGTCTCTTGTAGGCAGCATATGTGTGGGTCATGCTTTCTTATCCATTCAGCTATTCTATGTCTTTTGATTGGAGCATTTAATCCATTTCCATTTAAGGTTATTATTGATATGTACTGATTCATTGCCATTTTTGTTCCTGTGTTCTTTCCCTCTCTTTCTCCTTTCCTTCCTTTCCTTAAAGCAGGCCCTTTAGTATCTCTTGCAGAGCTGGTTTGGTAGAGGTGTATTCTTTTAGACTTCTTTTGTCTGGGAAGCTCCTTATTTGACCTTCTATCTTGATTAAAAGCCTTGCTGGGTAAAGTAGTCTTGGTTGCAGGCCTTTGGTTCTCATTACTTGGAATATTTCTTGCCATTCTCTTCTGGCTTGGAGCGTTTCCATTGAGAAGTCAGCTGCCAGCCTTATTGGGGCTCCCTTGTATGTTACTTCCTTTCTCTCCCTTGCTGCCTTTAAGATTCTTTCTTTGTTTTTGAATTTTGCCATTTTAATTATGATGTGTCTTGAAGTGGGCTTCTTTGGGTTCCTCCTGATTGGGACTCTTTGTGTTTCCTGGATTCGTGTGACTTTTTTTCTCATCAAATTAGAGAAGATTTCCATCATTACTTTTTCAAATAGGTTTTCTATCCCTTGCTCTTCTTCTTTTCCTTCTGGTATCCCTAATATATGGATATTATTACGTTTCATATTGTCTTGGATTTCTCTTAATCCCTCTTCATTCTTTTTGAGCCTCTTTTTCTTTTCTTGCTCTTTCTGGGTGTTTTTTTCTACTTGGTCCTCCAACTTGCTAATTCGATCTTCTGTTTCATTAATTCTGCTTTTCATGCCTTCCACTGTGTTCTTCAGTTCAGAAATTTACTCATCATTTCCTCTTGGCCCTTGTTGATAGTTTCTATTTCCTTTTTCATGTTGATATAGTTTGCAGTGAGTTCATCGTAGCTTCCCTGTAGTTTCTGGTAGCTCTGAGAGCTCTTGGAGCTTCCTGACAACCACTGCTTTGAACTCAAAATCTGATAGTTGAGTTCCCTCCATTTCATTTAGCATTCCTTCTGGGGCTTTCTCCTTTTCTTTCGTTTGAGGATTGTTTCTTTGTCTTCCCATTGTTTGTGAGACCCTTCTTGTCAGCCTCAGCTTCTATAATTGATCTGTTCTGGCACACTGGGTTTATGGTGTGAACTTCTGTGGCAGAATACCTGTGAGATTCAGTGGTGCAGACTCCTTTGGGTATCCTGGTATTTACAGCTTCCAGTGTTTCAGCTAGGATCACAGGTGTGTGCTCTGGGTCTTCCACAAAACCCACTCCTCCGGTTGCAGGGCTGCTGGTAGCAAAGCCACCTCTCGTCCCAGTCCCAAGGCTGCCCCCGATTGCAGGGCCATCCCCTTTTGCAGAGCTGCACCTGGTCACTCAGCTACCCCCAGTTGCAGGGCCGTTCCCAGTCGCAGGGCTGCCCAGGTCGCAGGGTCTCCTCCATTCGCAGAGCCACCCCTGGTTGCGGGGCCTCCTCCGATCTCTATGCCGCCTCCAGTCACAGGGCTGCCTCCGGTCACGGGGCCTCCTTCGGTCGCCAGTCTGAGTGAATCGCCGTTGGACTCCAGCACAATTCAATCCTCCCTCTGTCCTTTTTGTTGGTTCTATATTTTTGTAATCCCTAATCTCGTCTGTGAGAGGAGGCACAGCACGTCCAGCTACACCTCCATCTTGTCTGCCCAAAATTTGATAGCATTCAACGTATTATTATGAAAGAACTGAAAAACCAAGTTACTGGCACACTGCACATTCACTGTGATAAACCCTTATGGCTAACATGGGTCTTCATGGTGCAATTTATGTTGTTATTGTTTTATCTTCCATTTGTTTATTTATTCAAATATTTGACTTAAATTAAATTATATTATTATCTAATGAGCACTAAATAGTAGGTTCAGCTAATAAATTAGACAGATAAGAGTCCTCTCACCCACACTGAGCTCACACAGAGAAAAGAAATAAATAAATTGATAGACAAGCATAAGAAACATTTGTCTAATTATAAAATAAAATGCAACCTTCCTCTGTGCCTGACACTGTTCCAAGCTCTTTCATTCATGTAATTTTTGTGACAACCTTAGGAGGTAGACATAATGACTGTCCCTACCTCCTCTCTGCCTGAGGAGGCACATAAGAGAAGCCTGAGGCACAGAGGGGAAGCAGCCCGCCCAAGGTCACACAGCCAGCACCAGGAACCATTTCCTTCCTTCTCTGGCCAGGCCCCTGTCCTCAGACATCCAGCCTCCTCTCTGCCCTCAGATTCTTCCATCCTGCTATCCTCAAAGGGTCCTGGGGCCTTGGGGACCACAGCCCTGACAGCTGTTCTGGTCCATTGGCTGCTCACACTGCTGCTAGCTGGTGTCTGCATTGGGGAAAAAAGATGAGAGGATGCCCTAAACTAGGGAGCAAGTGAGCCAGCAGGTACTGGGCAGAGGTACCAAGAAAGGCTGAGGAGGGTGGCCAGAGACTCCATTCACACAACTGTGGCTAAACCTAGATTTTGCTGGGGGGATGG
Organism: Anoura caudifer; assembly: GCA_004027475.1. Taxonomy (NCBI): domain Eukaryota; kingdom Metazoa; phylum Chordata; class Mammalia; order Chiroptera; family Phyllostomidae; genus Anoura; species Anoura caudifer. Next base: position 26,503 of record PVKU01007990.1, read on the forward strand.
GTGGCATGGGGAGCCATGAAGGGTTTGAACAGAGGAGGGGCAGAGTCAACTCTGGATGCAGGAAGACCCTTCTGGGGGTAAGGAGATCAGACTGGAAGAGACTGGAGGCCTAAGAAGAAGCTGAGTGAGGGTTCAGGGGGAGAGGACAAGGTTCAGCCAGGCTGAGACCATAGGGATGGAGCAGAGGAGAAGGTCAGGGTCAGGGATCAGAAGGGACAGGGCTGGAAACTGACACGGGTGGTAAAAAGGGCCTGTTTGTGGCCCAATGGCTGGTGGACAGTGGGGAATCTGGAGGAGGAGGGAGATTAGGGAAAGAGAGAAGTTGGTGGGGACCTATGGATGCGAAGGGCCACACACAGATAATTGGATGCAGGAGTCTGCAAGCCTGGAGACAGTGGTCTCCTGGAGCAGGGTAGGACATCACCTATGCAAATCCCTCCAGCTGTAAGAAAGCACAGCATGTTTCAGTACCTTCTGGGGCTGGTTGGGTGGGGTTTTCAAAATTCCACACATGCCAGGCAAGGGAGTTGAGACTGCCTGCCTAGAGCAAGCAGCAAGAAATGGGGCAGGTGTAGCAGAGGAAAGAACCTGGGACCGGGTGTGGAGATAGGAGAGCAGGTAGGCAAGGGAGGAAGAAGGGAGGCTTCACTGGATTCTGGACAAGCCCAGAGGGATTGAACAGAAAGATCTGGCAGTAATCACCTCAATGACACAGGCCTTGTGCCCAGGCTTTCCACAAATTCACTTACTTGAGAAGCAGGTGCCATTATTAACCCCTTTTTACAGGGGCTGAAATCAAGGCACAGAGAGGTAAATAATTTGCCAAAAATTGTAATTGTTTTGTAATCACAAAACAAAGATTTGACTCTAGGAGGTTCCAATATCTGTGCCTTTCACTTTTGTGCCTCAGTTTCCTTATCTGTACAAAAGTTGCTGATAATAGTCCTCCTATCACAGAGTTCTTTGTTTCCAGGTTACATGAAGAGGCACAAGCATTTCCTTCCTCTTTTCCAGGAAATCATAACATTTTATTTAAAAAATATACAATGATGAACATGGATTTTGATGCTGAACAATTTGAAAAAAGGTTAACTACAGAGATATGCTGATCAAATCACTTCACCATGAATAGATGAGCTCTGTGGGAACCAAGTTCCAGGTTGCTCCAGTCTATTCTTCAATATTTACAGAAAATGAATAAGAGGGGGCAGCTCCTTTGTGGCTCATAGTCACTAATTCAACAAATCACATAAAGGGAAGGAAAAGGCTACAAAACATTAGACAAACTCATGAAACTAGGTTCTGACTATTAAGATCATTGATATCCTTCCCACGTTCACAGTGCAATAGCCTGATATTATTCACTAAGTACCAATGGATGTTGCAACATATGATAAACAGCAGAAAGGGTGCAGGGCTCAGAATCTAAATTAGACACAATGTATTTAACATGGAAAACGATTTGGGTTTTTTCCTTAATGTGATGACTTCTAAAATTAAAGTTTTTAAAAAGTTGAGACTATCCTATTTAAGAAAGAACAGTAAGAGCTGATTATATGTGATGTCACAAAGCTTGTTTCAGAAGTCAATGATGATTTACAAAAAAAGATTTAACAAACTAAAATCTATTTCAATATGTTTTTATAAGATAAACTAAATGTGAGAGATATAAAAATATGAATTCATTGGAGAGAAAAAAGACCCAACGTTTTCAGTATTCCTTGAAAGAATCATGGGGTGAGACTCAGTCACTTCTTGTCCCAGGTCACCTGCCTCTTGCCATCCAAGGAAATGAAAAGGGACCCACTACTGACAGACAAGTGTCTCCCCTCTGAGTGAATAAGAGTTGTAAAGGGAAGCTATTTGGTGATGTAAATAATTATAAAATGAACAAACCTTATATAAGAAAGTTCTGCAATTCCAATTCGATTCTGTTTCATAGGGACAATTCAGCAAAAGCCGATATCTCACAAATTAATCATCCACACCCCATCAGCTCACCATTCTTCCACATCCGGTTCCACTTCTTTTCCTGCTACTTACATTTCTGTGTATGGATGTTTGTGCCTTCCCTGTTTCTCTGAACTGCTGTCCTTTCCTGTGTTTCCCCTTCCACCTCCCTTGCTTCTTCTCCCCTTTCCTGTTTCAAGAATCTCATGAAACCTATTTCACTTTCGGTTGTGCTTTCTCCCTGATCTTTCCGATTGCTCCCATCTCCATACACCTCTGCGTCTGTCTCTACGCGCCCATGCCTGTGTCCCCTCTGTGGCCCTTGTTACTACAGTCTTTCCTGTCACCGTCCAGTGGGCTGACTCAGTGCAGTTTGTCCCTTTGATCCGTCACCCCCGAATCCCCTTTCTGTCCCTGCTCTCGCTCCCCCAACTCTTCCCCTGAGAACCACTCCCTCCGAATGAAGCGCCTCACTCTTTGCTGCCGCACATTTGCTCACAGGCCCCTCTCCCTATCAGCTTTCGTCTGTCTCGGGCTCCTCAATCTCCTCGGCATTCCGCCCGTCTTCCTCCTCCAGCTGCTTTCCCGTTACCTTTTCACTCCTATGTGGCGGCCCCGTTTCTCCCATATCCCCTGTTCCCCTACGTTGCAGTCTCTTAGGGCCCCTCACCGACATCTTCTCCCCCTCATGAGTCCGTCTCTCTCATTCCGTCTTCAGATCCCCTCACCGGTTCGTTCCGCCGCTTTCCAGGCCACCCCTTCGTCGTCACCGCTTCCTCAAAGCTCCTCTCCGCGTGGGGCAGGTCACTCCTGGGGACACAGCGTTCACCTGTCCTAAGTCCCACCCCATGGAAAGTGTGCTCTTCCTGAGACTGGGGTCTCTTATTAAATGTGCGGCAGGTGGAGAGCGTCTGCAGATCCCCAGGGCGGGGTGCAGTCCGGGCTCCAGGGGCGGAGAGCTGCGAGGAAGGGGGAGGGGCGCAAAAGGTTTGACTGCAACTCCCGATACTTTAAACAAAGCGGGGTAGAAGAGCTGCCCAGGGAACATCTTTAAGCAGATAAACCACGCAGCAGGCGGAGTCCAACGGCCCCAAGGCGGAGAGAACACGAGCGGGACAGCCTCAGAGTTTCCCCGAAACAACGCTGACCCTCCACCAGGCAGCAAAGCGGTCAGGGCAGCAACATGGTCAGGTTGGGAAATCTCGAGGGGACGCCGGACTCACCGCTGTAGGAAGTGCACGTTCGGGGACTTCAACGCCTGTAGTGACTCTCAGGCTTTATGCGTGTAGAAATGTGGACTGAGACGCTCAGGTTTACACCAGCAATACCGAAACCAGAAACCAGAGAAGCCAGCGTACCCTTCCATACTCCACAGCCACTTCCGGGTCTGTAAGAATCTGCGGGTGCGCGCTGCCTGAAAGGCGGGGTCAGCGGCGTGTCCTGGGCCTACCATTCCAGCCAAAAGGGGGCCAGAACAGTGGCTGGGCTAGACCCGCGAGTGTGGGGCAGAACGATGTAGGGGTGGGACCTGGATTCAGCCTTGCTCTCTGGGAGTCTCTTCTGAATTTTGGAACCTGTTCTATTTCTTTCCTGATATGTGGAGCTGAGCGCCTTTCTGCATGCTTTAAGTTGATGTTCCAAATAGTTTAAGGTAAATGCTTAGAGTTGTGAGCGCCACGTTATGTTGAAAGCTGAGATGTCTACTTTTAACAGGTGAAAACTATTTTTGCGAAGATGGGACAAAGGTTGGATCCAGGAATGATCATCACCTGCAATTTGAATTTAATCAATTGCAGCGTTATTTACAACAGACAAGATTTGGAAGCAACCCAAGTGTCTATCAGCAAGTGGATTACTGGATAAAAAAGCTGTGGTTGGCCGAAAAGTCCGTTACAGTTTTATACAATGGTTCTAGTAGTGCTTAGTTGTCTTTAACTTCATTTGAAACAATTTTGGTAGATTGTACTGACAGTTGTCATATCAGTGTGCATTTATATTTTTTGAACAATTTTTTAAAATTTTAATTGTTGTTCAAGTAGAGTTTTCCATCCTTTACTCCCTTCCCAGCCCACCCACCCATCCCTCCCCACCTCCCTCCCATTTCCCGCCCCGCCCCAGTTTTTGTCCATGTGTCCTTTATATTTGTTCCTGTAAACCCTTCCCCTTTTCCCCTGAAATTCCCTCCCCTTTCCCCTCTGGTCACTGTCAACCTGTTCTCTATTTCAGTTTCTATCAGTGTGCATTTAAAAAAAAGTATCAAAATTGGTGAATTTTTGTGCAGCCATTTTAATATTAATATTGAAGATGGCAGGAGATACACAACATTTTTGTTCTATTATGGCTTTACTATTTCAAGAAAGGTAAAATGCAACTGAAATGCAAAGACTTCTGCAGTGTATGAAGAAGGTGTTGTGACTGATGGAATGTATCAAGTGATTTGCAAAATTTCTTGGGACTACTGACACTTTGGCCAAATAATTCTTTGTTATGGGGTTTTGTGTGTTGGAAGACATTTTAGCCCTAGTCAGTGTGGCTCAGTGGTTTCAGTGGTTGAAGCATTGTCCCGTAACTGAAAGGTTCCAGGTTTAATTCCCAGTCAGACCTCATGCCTAGGCTGAGGGTTCATCCCTCGTCAGGATGTGACCCCATGTGGCCCCGGTCCAGACATGTACAATTCCTGGTCCTGGCACAGATCCCCAGTCTGGATGCATATGGAGACAACCAATCCATGCTTCTCTCTCATCCATGTTTGTCTCTCTCCTTTCCTCTCTCTTTCTCTCAAAAAGCTAATGAAAAGTCCTTGGATGAGGATTAAAAAAAAATGTTTTAGTGGCACTCCTCTCTACTCATTAAAAGCCAGTAGCGGAGATAGCGGACATACGCAAAACATCCAAAACAATGAAGTTACTGGTGAAAATGGAAAATGTGTTTTATTTTACAGAAAACCTAAACAGATTTTTTGGCCTACCCAATACTACTCCATAGTAAAAAAGGGAGAGGAGGAGAGGGAGAGACCTGAAGAGGAAGAGGAATCAGGGCAGTGTGGTTCATCCTGGCCCTGCCCATCTCATCACCTTGAGCAAGCTCCAGGATCAAGAGCCTAGGACAGCCAACTTCAGCTCCCACAGAGGCTCAGGCTTGCAGAGCAAGCAGAGCCTGCAGTGGAGGATGATCAGTAACTGCTCCTCACAAAATAGAGCCATGCTTTCATTTGAGTCTCCCCACTGCAAGTTCATAGAAGTGGAGTCACCCTCTAGGTGGAGAAGTTAGGACTTAATGGGATCACAGGGCCAGTGGGCCTTTTCAGGTGTCCCATGGCTGAAGCACTTCTCAAGTGAGAGCTGGTAGGTTAAAAGGGCTATGTGACCTCAGGCCACATAAGTAGGGAATTTTTTCAAAACCAAGACAAGCCATAAAAAAACACTGAGCTATACTCAGCAGACTGATTATTAATAAATCTGCTAGTTAGTTAGGAATTAGTATATCTATTATGTTTTACTAATAGACAGAATGTGTAATTATATAACATTCTATTTACATAAGAATATAAGTATCACATACTTATCCTAAAATATGAATAAAACAATTATGTCAATTATTTTTACCACTAAATACTATGATTTTCCACTAAAAACTAAGATTTTCAGCATAAAAGACAGAAGTAAAAAAATAAAACTGAACAGGTCTGGGGTAAGGCCTTCTGCATTTCTAACCAGCACACAAAGGATGTTAAAGCTGTTGGTCCAAAGATGACATCCAAGTGTCAAGATTCCTGAGTTCATAAGAGATAATGGTTTGTAGACTTCTTTCATTTGGTATTTTTGTCTGGTCTGAGTGTCAGAGTAATGCTGGCCTCAGAGTCAGGAAGTGCATCTTCCCTTCCTCTTCTCGGAAGAGTTTGTGAAGAATTAGTATTCTTTGGGGTGTCCAACCTTTTGGCATCTCTACGCCACAATGGAAGAAGAGTTGTCTTGGGCTACACATTAAATACATTGTGACACATATTCACAAAAAAATCTCATAGTATTTTAAGTAAATGTATGATTTTGTGTTGGGCTGCATGTGGCCCATGGGCTGCAGGTTGGACACTCCTGCTTTGATAGAATTTAGTGAAGTCATCTGGGCCTGGGATTTTCTGTGGAGTTTTTTGATCAATTCAATATATTCCTAACACACGAATAGTCATGCTGTGATTTCTATTCCATGTAAGAGGTTCAACCCCCAATAGCAATTTAAGTCAAGTTTTGTCATTATAGCAGCTCAGGTGAGTTCAGGTTTTACCCCTAATGACTCATTAAAAAGTCTACAAGGATTTCCACATTTTGCATCATGGCTAAGAGATCAGGACCCGTGTTTCCTACAGTGCTTTTCCTTATCTAACTTGTAGGGCCAGCTTCCCTCCTTGGCTGGGCCCTATGAGGATCTTAAGCTACCGAAGTATTTTTATGTCTGGATTTGTGGAGTTATGAACTCATCAATCTGTAAGACCCCCGCATCACACACCCAACACACTGGGTCTGTTCCCATTTCTGGAAGACACACAGCTGCACTACAGGAAGTGCTTGGAGTGGAGACTTCCTCCAGACAGGAGGGGTGATAAAAGGGCATGTGGTAAGCCTGCAGATGTTTTGATTAGATGGGAGGACTGAAGGGACAGGGCCTTCCTTCCTGACACTCTTTGAAGTTTGAAAAGGAGTAGTATTAAGTTCACCACCTCAATCCCTCTGTCCTCTCCCCTTGGGCACAACCCTAGCTGAGGCCCTGACCTCACTCTCCAGGACCATCATCCCTGCTACCTCCGTGGTCCCCTGGCCTTGTTTGACCCCAGAAGGATCTTCCCAAGTCTCAATGGACCCTGTTCCTTGGGGCCAAATTCAAGATCTTCACCCTGACATCTGGAGGCTCTATGGGATCTTGCCCCTACATCCTTTTCCGTGCTCACCTGTACCACGCCGTTTCTCACTTACTCCATTCCCTGTACTGAATTACTCATTTCCCTGAAGAGTAGAGGGAATGCAGCTTTGCAGAGGTTCATGTTATGACCAAAAGGTTGAAGATGCAGAGACATGTAGTTTTATGGGAACAAAGGACATTTTCCAGGTGGGAGGGAGTGATAAGGCTGGGAACCCTTGAATCCTGGTTGCCAAGGTGACTACATTGTTTCTTTCAGTCCCCAAAACCGGGTGTCACTGAGTTCCAATCTGTCTCCTTGGGAATCTTTTTTGTTTCCCTTTTTACCTACCACCTTCCTCACTCCATGGTACCTGCTCCAGCTCAAAACTACTCTCACTTAAACCCGAATCCTCCTGGGCCTCCTGTCCTCATGTCTCCAACAATTCTGATGCTGTCACTCCTTTGCCAAAACACCCTGTGGCTGTTCTGTCTTCCACCATGACGTTTGAATCCTTACCTTGCCCCAAATGCTCTATGTACTCTAAAATCAGCCTCAAACAGCTTGTGCTGTTGATCCCTGCCCATGTGAATAGCACAGCTAAGATGGAACTCCGAAGTCTGTCACCGCACTGCATGTGGCACACCGTTACACTGGCAGGCCTGCTGAGCCAGGCCTGCAGGTTTTCACACCTTGGCAGGGACCCTCCACAGACTCTGGGCTTGACCACGTGGCTGGTTTTGGCTTGTGGTGCAAAAGCACTTTTCAGCTGGGATCTGTTCTCTTGGAAACTGCTTTGGAGACATACGCAATTAGGTAAAGAGGTCCAGCAACCCTGGACGGGCTACATGGGACACATGCTGTCCCAGGCCTCAGCTCAGGTGCCAGCCATGGGAGTGAGAAAGTCATCTCAAACATTTCAGCCTCAGGAGACACCACAAGGAGCACTAGGACCTGCCAACTGAGCAGAGCCCAGACTACAGAATTATGAGGAAGAATACATCTTTATTGTTTGAAGTCACTAAGCTTTGGGGCTGGGTTGTGTAGTAAAATATAACTGAAACACCGTGGCTCATTCATTTGAACATTCCTTCAATAATTACTGGTAGGCTGCCTGCTAAGCTAGAACATTCAACATTATGCTGAAAGTGATTATACTGCCCCTCCAACCCTCACTTCCCACTGTCATGAATTCTTCACTCACTCAAGTCCTTCAAATATTTATATCCTAGGAAAGGTACATCTGTGTTGGGCTAAGGGCATGGCCACAATGAGCTTAAACCCCAGGCCTCACCCTTATGAAACTAACATAAAATAAGCTAATAATGGGAAAAACAGGGTTTCATTCACCCTCATTCCTCCAGGACCCAACTGGGCCTAAACTAACAGTAGGGACTCACTAATGTAAGGACTGAGCTGGTGAAATCGAGTTGCCACCCAATATACTAATTTCCCCTCCGTCCCGCTGAGCTGAATTTCACTTAAGTATCACACTCTCATGTCCACTGTGAAACCTTACATGCACCGCCATCCACTAAGTCTCTTGCTCCTCTGTCCAGGACTCACTGGCCCCTGCATCAGTTAGAATTCAGGTGACCTGCAAGTGATGAAATCCCAAACAAACAGTCACTCAAACAGTTTAACTCAGCTAGGTAACTGATACCGATATGGGTCATCACAGCGTCAAGACCAATGCTCTTCTGACCCTGTTCTGTTTGCATTGATTGGCCAGAACTTAGTTTACTTGCCACACCAAATTTCAAGAGACCTGGGAAACTGCCTTAAATCCAGGCAGTCATCTCTCCTACTCCGCTACAGCCCTGATTATCCTGAGACCCTCTCAGGGGCAGGGCCCGGCCCAAAGGAGCTTCTCTGGGAAGTCAGAACTACCCTCACTGTCTGCTTCTCTGTGCCAGGCACCACTACCCACCTGACATGCATGAACTTATTTAGTCTTTGCAACCAGCCCATTAGTCTAGAAGCTCCAGTTACTCCCATTTTACAGAGTACAAAACCAAGTTCAGAGAGACTAGGTAACCTACTCATGGTTACACAGCTCTTAATGGAAAGAACTGGGATTTGGACCTAGGCAGTCTGGCTCCAAGGCACCTGCTCTTCACCACCACCAGTGTCTGCAAAACTGAACTGAGTACAGGACTCTGCTGGCCAGCGCCACCTCAGGGACCCTCTGTTCCGTAGGCCAGTTCCACTCCCCACAGGAATCCCATGCCCAGTAATTAGGGCTTTCCCCAAAGACAGGGCAGAGACCATGGCCCTGATATGGAGACCCTCCTCCATGCTAGTGACAGACCAGAGGACCAGCTACTTCTAGACCTTTATTTCTCTGTGAAAAGGGGGGTGGGGGGAGAATAAAATAAAAACGGCACAGTTGACACACACACAAAAAAAACATCGAGGGGGAGGAAGGAAGGTGGAGAAGTAGATTGGGGAGGGGTCCCCATTACAGCAGCAGGAACCAGTGACCTGGGATGTTCACTTCTTTCCCCCCTCAGGTGGGAGTGGCTGCCCCTTTCTCCCAGGGTCACTCCCCTGTTCCACCTTGTGCTCCCCCAGCCCCTTGGAAGGTAGACAGTGAGAAGTCAGATTCCCAGGCTGGGGAGAAGAGGAACCGTGCTGGGGTGGGGCCTGGGGTCAGACCATGCACAGGGAGTGACAGCCAAAGGCCCCCCGCTGTCTCCCAAAGGAGGGAACTTGGGGCCTGGGGGTGGACACCAGAGGCTGACGTTGGCTCCTCTTCCAGCATCAGGCGAGAGACAGAACTGGGGGAACAGGAACAGGGGGGAGTCAGAACCACAGCTAGCCCGCCCACAACTGCTCCTGTATCTCCCCTGCCAGGAGCTGCTGCTCCCAGGCCTTGGCCCCTCCTTGCACACCACCCTCCCGCTGGGTCTCCGAGTTCTCAAAGCCTTACCAGTCAGGGCCTCCTGGGCAAAGTACTTGACGTCCACATCCTGGTCCTGGGTCAGCTTCTCTAGGATGGGCTTGACTTCACTCTGCAGTGTGCTGGGAGGAAAGGGGAAGGCAAAAGAAAGGGTGAGCTGGGCAGGGCTGGGGGTACGAGGTGCAGACACAGGCTCACTTGGGAATTAAGAAGTCTCTGGGCCCAAAACAGGCACAAGGAGGTCAGACAATCTGGGCAACGGCAGCAGAGAATCACAGAACCCACAAGTCTCTGAGGTCAGCAGATGGATGTCTTTCATTTGTTTAACTTGTTTACTGAGGCCTACTAGGGATGAGATGTGAACAAAGGTAAATCCAACACTCTTCATGCTTGTCCATGAGGAGCTTGGGCTAGGAGTGAGACAAAGCCAACTAATGGTAAGAAACAGAGGAGAGGCAAGTGCTAAAAGGGAAGTACTTGACCTCTAGGAGCCCAGGGGAAGCACCTGCTGTCCTGGAAGGGGGCCAAGGAAATCTGTCTGTACAGACAGCCCATTGTGTTGGGACATGAAGGTCACTTCACAGAGGCATTTTTAGAGAGGCACTAAAAGTGTGAGGTGGTGTCCTGGACCAGATGCAAAGAAAGTCATCAAAGAGGCAGGCATCATGGGAAGGGGTTCCAGGTGACAGACAGCTCCTCTCCTTCCCCATATATTCATTCTCACTTCTATCATCTCGATCTGTTCAATTTTTAAACTTGATATAAATGGAACCACAGGATACATTTTTCCTGCGTCTCGCTTCTCACCCAACAAAATGGTGCAAGTTGTGAGGGTCAGCTTCATTGTTGACTACAGCAGTTTCTTTTCACTGTTGAACAGTCTTCCTTGTATGAATAAACCACAATTTACCCACTGTACTATTGTTGGGCTCTTGGGTTGTTTCCATTTCAGGGACAAAGTGCGTAAAGCTATCACAAACATTCTTCTGTTAGAAATAAACACTCATTTCTCTAGGACACACACCCAGGAGTGGATGTGCCAGCTCACGGGGCGTACCTTCACTAGATTTCACCAGTTTTCAAAGAGACTGTACCCATCTACAGTGTACCAACACCAAATGACTGAGCTTTTTATAGTTTAGCCATTCTGGGGTGTGTTTTCACTTGCATTTTCCTGATGACTAATGATGTTGAGCATTTGATCACGTGCTCATTGGCTATGTGGGAACGTCTTTTGTAAGCACCTGCTCAAGTCTTTTTTTTTTTTTTTTTTTTTGCCTATCTCTTTCTTGGGTTTTCTTTGTGGTAGCAACTTGCAGGACAGTATTCTGAATAAGGTGTCCTGTCGGAAATGTGCAGCGCAAATGCCTCCTCCTGGGCTTGCTACCGTAGACTCTCACAGTGTTCTCTCGATGAAGTTCTTCCTTTTACTGAGGGACAACTTATTTTTCTCCCCTGGTGAGCTTTTTAAAAATCTGTGCCTACCATAAGTCTTAAGGATATTTTCTGATGCTTTCTTCTAAGATCTTTTTTTCTCTTGATCTTTCTGATTCTGTTATCTACAATTTTATGCACTCAGGTGAATGGTTTTCCTCCCACATGCCTATCAAACTGACTCAGCCATCTATGGAAAATACCCACCTTCCTCCCTGAACTGCAGTGGCACAAGCTGAATACACACAGGTCTGTTTCTGTGCCCTTCATCCTGTCCCACTGGCCATTCGAAAGCTGTGCCGACACCTCACTTTTTAATTACAGCAGTATCATAGTGAGTCTTGGTATCTGGTAGTGCAAGTATTCCAACTCTGTTCTTCTATAGGATCTCCTTGGCTTTTCAGACCTTTGTGTTTCCATGCAAATTACAGAACCAACCTGTCACTGCTGAGATTACACTGAACCTGCTGACACTGACTGAGATTACACTGAACCTTGACATGAATTTGGGGAACCATCCCATCCAAAAATATTATGTAGGTATTTTTTAAGTTCTCAAAGCAGTGGTTTTATAGTTTTCACTAGAGGTGTACACATCTTTCATTAACTTTACTCCTGGGCATTTCATGGTTTTGGTGCCCTTATAAATTACATAAACACAAAGATATTTGTATTTGTTAATTCATTTTCTAATAATTTGCTGTTAGTATATAGACCTGCCACCCTCTTACCCCTTCCCACCAGGTGAGGTAGGCAATGTGAATTCTCATTCTACACCTGAGGAAATTAACACCTTGGGAGTAAGAGGCCTACCACAATGACGCAGAAAGGGAAGAGCAGTGCAGGGTCTCAAGCTCTAGGCTCTGTCTTCAAAGGTCAAAAATTAAGATGACCAGACTTGCCCTGCCAGCATGTAAGGGTCAGTACAGGCCTCACCTGTTGTCCAGGATGGGTCCTATCTTCTGCAGGGACTTGGCCACGTTGAAGCGGACATTGGCGACAGGGTCCCCAGCCATTCGCAAGACTGTGGGCAGCATGTGCTTTGTGGTGATGTCCTGCCCACAGACCTCAGACAGCACCTGGGATGAGTGGCAGAGGGGTGATTATCCAAAGTTCATGGCTAACTCTCATTTCCTTCTTCCTCTGACCAGGCCACCTCAGTGATTACCAGGCCTGAGGATAAAGCTGAGCAATATGAGGACTCTGAGCCCAGAGTTACCCTCCCAGGGGACAACTTATCTTCCTGAAGTTCCCATCTCCCCTAACACCCTCCTAACACTACTATCTCCCAGCCCAGGTAACTCCCAGCCTAGGTGGTCCCGGACCCATCCCCAGACTTCCCTTCATCCTCTGGGGATGGGCTTGATTCCTAAACCCCGGAACCCTTCCTTAGTTCAGTGGTCTCCAAGGTGAGACACGGGCATAAATTATCCGAACACTTCGTTATAACTGTTTTTAAATGTTAATCCTTTTGCCCTGATGTGGCTCAGTAGATTGAGTGCCACCCTGGGAACCAAAAGGTTAAGGGTTTGATTCTCAGTCAGGGAACATGCCTGGGTTGTAGCCCAGGTCCCCAGTTGGGGGTGTGCGAGAGGCAATCAACTAAAGTTTCCCTCACGCTTCGATGTTTGTCTCTCTTTTTCTCCCTCCCCTCCTCTCTGAAATAAGTAAATAAAATCTCTTTAAAAAAGAACACATTAAAAAAAAAATGTTACCCTTTAATTTCTAGCCAAATGTATGGTTTATTTGTAAAAACCAGGAAGGAACACTTGCTCTTATTACTTAACTGTTCTAAGCCCTCTGCATGTACAACCAGGTGATCATCACAACCTGATGGAGAAAGTGCTATGATTGCCAGCACAAATCCTTTCCAGATGAGAAAACTCAAGCACTTAGAAGTGAGATCTGCTTCCCAAGGTCCATAGCTAACACACTCAAGAGCTACAATTAAAAACTAGGTCTATGCCCTGACCACTGTGGCTCAGTTGGTTGGAGCATCAACACATAAACTGAAAGGCTGCAGGTTCAATCTCCAGTTGGGGCATGAACAAGAAGCAACCAACTGATCAACGTTTCTCTCCTTCTCTTGCTCCCTCCTGCCCCCACCCCCCCTCTAAAAATCAGTAAGCATGTCCTGGGGTGAAGATAAAAAAAAATAAAAAATAAAAATTAGGTCTAAGTCATGCTAGGTAGCTCAGTTGGTTAGAGTTTTCTCCCGATACACCAAGATTGCAGGTTAGATCCCTGGTCAGGGCACATGCAAGAATCAACCAATGAATGCATGAGTAAGTGGAACAACAAATTGATATTTGTTTCTCCCTCTCACTCACTTCCTCTCTCTCTAAAATCAATAAAAAAAATAGGTCTAACTCTAGAGCCTCCACACTTTCCCATTCTATCATAAATAAATATGCATGCCAATGTGTGAGAAAGGATAGGGTGCTCAGAAAGGTCTGGCTATCACTGCTTCAACAGGCCAAGTGCCCCTCCCTTGTCCTGGGTTTCCCACCAGGCAGGTACCCACCCCTAGCAGCCTGGAGACTCTGAGTGGGGGAGCCCCAACCCCTGCCCTACAGTTTCCTAGGGTTACATCCCTGCCACCCCAGGTCCCCACCACTTCCCCACTCCTAAGCCAACTGTCTCTCCTGAGGACCCTCCACCCTCCCTCTCCCAGGCACGCCTAGTTCTTAGGGACAGGCCAGTGGGTAGGTGGGGGTGCTCACATTGATGCAGAAGAGTGTGGTCATGCGGTGCAGGTAGTTGGGATCCCCAGACATGGCCAAGACCTTGGGGATGATAGTGGCATGGGCCCATTCCTTCCCAAACTTTTCTACCAGCTTCTTCAGGTTGCTGGTGGCCGCCTCGCGGATGGCATAGACTGCAGGAGAGCAAGGGGGACACAACAGGGATTCAGGAGGTGAAGGACTGATGTGCATGGGATCTAACAGCCACGCTCTCTACTGCCTCCTGAGCAGCCCACAGCCCCTAGGTCTTAGGCCACAGGTGACCCAATAGCTCCTAACAAAAGAGCTCACTACACGCTAAATGTGAGCTTTTCTTTTCATGCAGTATCCTCTCAACAACCCCAAGACAAATGTTCCATTACTGGCCTCATTTTACAGATGGGCTGAAAAGCTTTAAGAAGTCATATACCCAGGGCAAAGAATTTAGTGCTTAGTACTTGGAATGGTGCCTGATACAGACAAACATTAACTTCTGGTTTTTCACCAATTTTAGTGAAAACAGTGAGCAATGCTCACAATGGCCCTAAAATGCTGGGACGAGAAGTCCCAGGTTTCAGGAAAGGAGTGTGGTAGGTGACTTGCTTAATAAGCTTCAAAAGCCAGGAGGTGTGATTCACACCCAGGCCTGCCTGCTCGGTGGCCTTTGGACTCTCCACTACACTAGGCAGCCCCTGCGTGATCTGTTATGTCCCCCTCCAACCCAATGCCTCTCCAGGATTCTAAAAAGCAAAGGAGTTGGTCCACATCTGACGAGCATCTGATGGAAGGAGAATGACTCCAGCCTGCCCACTCCCCGCACTGGCCCCAGCCAACCCATCTTCCTGGAGCCCCATCTCTTCCTCCAACCCACCGGAGGCACTCACCATGATCCACAAGCCAAGCCATGCACAAGGAGTTGAGTTTCTCATCAAAAAACTCCACCCCCTGCAGGAGAAAATGAGTTAAAGGATGGAGGGAGTCTGGGTGATTTCCAGCAAATCCCCGCACAGACAAATAGACACCTCTCAGCTTCTCCAGAGGGGCTCCTTTCCCTTCTTTTCCTAACTGAATTCTATTCATCTTCCAGGGCCCTATTTCCTATGCCCCTTCCTGCCACTTCCCAGACAGTCCTCACAGCCCGCAGTGCTGGTCACAGATACCTCGTCTCACTGCACCATCACTAGGCCGTAGTGGTTCCTCCCCTGGCAGTTGTGTCTGGCACCCAGCCTCCTCACTCACCAGCTGTCCAGCTAACAGGGGCATATACTCAATGATGGCCAGCCGCACTCGCCACTTGGCGTCCTCAGCCAGTTCCACGATGGCAGGGAGCAGGGACTGGGAGAGCTGCCGGATGCCAATCACCTCGTTTACACAGTCCAGGTTGGAGATGATGTTCAGCCGCACCTCTGGGCACTGAGGAGAGGACAGGAGGATTCTGAGAGCATGCACTGCACATGGTGACCCAGAACAGGGTGAAAAGAGCTCAACGGTCTCAACTCTGTGTAAGAAACATCTCCTGAGGACCTATACTGCCCAGGCCCAGCTCCCAGCCCTGGGGACACATTAAAGGCACATGAGAAGCAATGTGGATTATTAAGGGAAGCAGCTTTTTAAATCTCATAAACAGCTCAAGAAATGTTAAGCTATTTTGAAGGACTTGCAGGACTCACAGTATAAAAACATGGAACCCTGGAAAATATAAACATGTAATAATCCCACCATGCTGTCTGCTAGCTGGGAACACTTCTGGATATCAAACTATGACAAGGAAACATCCATCCAGCCTCAAAGGGTGGGTAAGCCTATTCAAGTGTGCACCACAGAGTCTGATCCACAAATGGCTTAACACTGGGAGCTTATCATGATCACTTCTATTACTTTTATTCTCTCTGCTAGTCCTTGAGCTCTGCAAGGAGCACGTCTCATTCAGCCTTCTCTCCCTCTAGTACCCAGCATAGTCTGTGGTCCATAGCAGGTGCTCAATACATTGCTGCTGAAAGAATGAACAATGAAATAAAGAAATATTTTTAAACTGCCTGCTGATTACCAATATTGTAAGCACTGATTTACAATACATATTATATAGACCCCATCTACCTTCCATAAAGTATGTGAAGCAACTTATAAGACAGGTACATAAACACAGTTAATTCCTGTTCATTGAAACAGGAGCCCTACCAGATCCTTGTCCTATATCGCATATTCTGGACAACAGACCCACCGGCTAATCCTTTCTAATGTGCATCAAGTAAGAAATAAATCAGTGAAGCAAGTAAGCAAGTATGCAGTGCAGTAAAGGGTTACTCAGCAGGCTGGCACATTCCAAAGGGTGGTCTGTATGCCCCTGGACTATTCTGCCTGGTTAGTCTTTGTTTACCTGGGTGCCTGGGGCCAAGCCAGAAAGACTGTGCTAACAACCCAATTTATGCTGGGGGCCTGGGGCCATGAACCCTGAGGGGGTGGGGACACAGTAACTAAGGTCAGCCAGGCTGGTGGCTTCATCCCAGGCCGATGTGAACTTCCCTAGCAGCAGCACTTCGTGATGCCACACAGCCATTAGTGGGAGATGTGAGTGTTGTCCATGTGACTGCAGTGGCAGAGGACAACTGGAAGCTGGTGGCCCTGTACCTCCCTGGCTGTGGGACTTCACTCTTTCTTCAACAATAGCCTTGGGATTCCTTCCTAACACCCGCATCTGTTCCAGCTCCTCCATTCACCAGATTTAAGTCCACGCTCCTTCTCTGGTTGGGGCCCATGAGCCCCCCAGCCATTGCCCAGCACTCTCTCTCACCTTCTGTACCCCAGGCCAACTAAGCTAGGGATGCTCACATGACTGGCTCTGGTTAATGGGGTATAGGGGTGTGAGTAGGCTGACGGGTGCCCTCTTTTGGGCACTGCTCTTACAGGCCTACGCCTACTACTGTCCAGTGCCTTCTCCCTTCATGCTGGCTGGGAGGTGCTAAAAATCAGAGCAGTTGCCTCAGACCCAGAGGGCGCTGAGGAAGGCAGAGCTAAACACGCACGTAAGCCCACGCACCTCTGGACTACTGTGAGAGAAACAATTCTCCATCTTATTTAGGCCACTGTATTTTGGGGGCTTAGCTTGTACCACAGTAAATATAAACCTGTATTGTCATGGAATCATGGGATCACCCACATGTCTCTCTCCACTGCCAAGCCCTCTCTGAAGATCAAAGCCTTCTTGTCTATTCTGACACTTCCAATGCCCAGGAAAAGGACTAGCACAGAGTAAGGGCATGCAAAACAACTGCCCAATAAATGAACAAGTGACTGCACAGTCCATCGAGCCCACATTCACTCATTAGAGATCTGGGTGTCTGTTGGGATTCTAGGAGATAACCGGCCAATCTGAGAAAACAGCTGACCCACCACTGGTTGCCTCTGCAAACCTGAGTTCGAAGCCTGCCCAGTGCCCTTACCTCATCCTTCAGCTGAGCCAGGAAGAGGGGCAGGAGGTGCTCAATGGTGTTGTCTTTGCCCAGGATGGGAGAGAGGCCCATGATGACTGAGGCCAAAGCCGATTTGACATGTTGGTTGGCGTCAGACACCAGCTCCTGGGAGGGAGAAGAAAGGGGCAGCCACGGGGTTAGTGGCCAAGTACACTCCAGTGACTATGAAGCCTGAGTCGTGGTCTGCTTTTGCCCTTGTCACTCATGGAGCAGGGACAGCTTAGGTTACAAGGGGAATTATAATTTCCTGTATGTCTCACCTGCTTTGAGTTCAATGACCCCTACTCTGGCAGTCCCCATTTGATCCCAAAGCATTCTGGATGTGGGGACTCAGTGGCCTTTGAGGGGCAAGCACTCCCATGTTGAAGCTCAGCTTCTAGCCTCAGATTTTGCCTCCCCTCAGGGTCCCCAACTACTTCAAATTCAAGGTGGCCCAGTCCTAGAAAGCTGGGAACTCAGTTTGTGTCTGGCTGTCCCTGAAGCCCAATCTCCACCCTTCTTTTTGGCAGGCTCCAGTCTGCTCTATTCCTCCCACTAAATCCCCTTTACCTTGATGCAGGGCAAGATCTGGGTCATGATCACATTCTCCCGACAGTCAGCTGAGAGATTTTCACAGAATTCTGTGGACAGGGGAAGGGAGGAGGGTGCAGTGAGACCTATGTCCTGGTTCTACCCCCACCCACTTGCACCCCCAACCCCCACCCACTTGCGGTGTTCTGGTTGCCAGCACCAACCTTTGACCTTGTGGGAGGCTGCGGCCCTCACCTCGGCCTCACAGTCTTTCATCAGGTTCTGGAAGGCAGGGACCAGGTCTGTCTTGGTGATCTCGGGCCCCACGGCTTTCTGGAGCTGCAGAAAGGTGGGAAGTGAGGGAAAGTGAGAGGGTTTAGCAAGCTCTCTGGGCAAATGAGAACAAAGTCAAAATTAAAGGTACCAGAATTAGGGGCAAAAGTATGACCCTAAGCATTGCCAAGATCTAATCCTGGCCCAGGGGGTAACCCCAGACAAGTCTCTGGATGTCAGAGCTGAGGTTTCCTCACTGTGTGGGGGAGTTGGGCAGGGCAGGGTAGTAGTTACAAGTATGGCTCTGCAGTCCAATTGCCTGGCTCAAATTTACTTATCAACCGTGTGAACTTGAATGGGTGAGTTGACATCTCCGATCCTGTTTCCTCCAAAGCAAAATGCAGACCACAAAGGTGCCTACTGCATAGTGGTGGTGTCCACATGAAAAATAGTAAGAGACCTCCATATGGCTCAGGCTATTTGGGTTGGGTTTTGTTACCTGATCCAAAAACATTCTGATATAGTGGTTCTTGCTGTTTGATTTATGTACTTCTGGTTCTTTTCTTTTTTAAACATCGGTTACCGGAAGCACTTAGGTAATTAAGGGGCAAGAAGGTATGCTGGGCCCTGCCTGTCCTGACACCAGGGTTCTACTGCAAAGCTGGGTCTTGAAGACCTGGTAGGCAGCAGGGTAGTTCGAAGCTTAGAATGAAATAAACAAGTAAAGACCTTGGAGGGCCTAATGCTATCCTGGGCAGATGTCACCTTGTATTCACATAATAAATGCGCTGTTTAACCACCTAAGAAGCCTGCTCTCACAGAGCTGAGCTCTTATCTAACCCCAGTGTGAACCAGGTCACGCTGTCCAGGGGCCAAGGATGGGAAGGAGCCTCTTTCACTGTGACGCTGAGGCTCCCAGCAGAGCCATGGCAGCACAGCCACGTTGTGGTAACATTTTCACAGAGGAAAACAGATGGTCCTGGGAATGTCATCCTCAGGCTCCTTCAAGCAAAGACCAGGGGAAATACTCATACAGAGACAGGGAGCCATAGGGTGGACTGGCTCTGAGGCCTCTCTGCTTGGGCCCTGCCTCTCTCTCCATTCCAGGTTCCTCTCTGAAGGGCCCCCAGGGGCCAGGCCTATATGTGCCTATCTGCGCTTGCTCTCCCCTCCATGGGTCCTTTGAACGTGCTGTGCTTTTTCTACATCAGTTCCTGCTCCAGCTCTCACCCACTCATGTTCTAGAGCCAGCTGTCACACCACCTCCTCTCCTTAGCATATCCACACCCACGTATGTGTCAGCCCCAGCACCCGGGATACTTGATTACGACATTTATCTCCCTGGACATTCCCCTTTAGGCCATCTGCTCTATGACAGATGGGAATGTGCTGAATTCACAGCATTCCAGTGCCCACCAAAGAACTGGTGCTCGACACACATGCTAGTGGGATCAAAGCACATCTGAGTGCCGTGGAAAGAGCACTGTCCTGGGAGTCAAGAGATGTGGGATTTGTCCCTGTTCTGTCTGCCTGTGGTGTCACTGACTAGTCAAGCATTTGGGCTGGCCTGTGCTCCCCCAACCAAGATTCATATGTTGAAGTCTCAACTCCCCCCCGCCCCCCAGCATGTGGGAAGGTGACTATATTTGAAGACAAGGCCTCTAAAGCACTGAAGTGCACTGAGGTCATTAGGGCAGCCCTAAAGCAAAATGACTGCAGTCATTATAAGGAGAGATTAGAACAAACACATTCACAGAGGGAAGACCATGTGAGGATACAAGGAGAAGACAGCCATCCCCAAACCAAAGAAAAAAATCTCAGCAAAACTACCCAGCTGACACCTTAACTTCAGATTTGTAGCCTCCAGAACTGTGAGGAAATGGAGTACACCCAGTGTGTGGTATTTTGCAACAGCAGCCCCAGAAAACTTATATAGGCTATGTCATCCCTTTTGTCCCAGGAGAAAGTTTGATCAGGTCAGGAAGGCACACGCACTACCCTTCTCTGCTCCTGGGCGCCCTCTCCCACAGAACTTGGCCCTCAGAGCCCTTCTCAACACACTGCTTCAAGTTGCCACTATCAAGCAACCAGGTTGGCATGTGAAGTGAGGTCCGATGGGATGATCAGAAATCATACTGCTTACACACCCGATGATGTCACCACAATGAACTAAAACCCAGCTGCTACACATGCCACCCCTTTGTACCTGAGGGCCTCGCTTTGCCTATATGTGAAACACTGTCAATAGTCCCTCACTTACCTCTGTGAACTTGTCGGCCACCATGTATCGGACGCGCCAGGACTTGTCCTCAGCAGCCTGGCGCAGGGTGGGCATCACCAGGGCCTCCAGATCCTCCTGGGGCAGGAGCTGGGCGATGTTCACGCACGCCTCCACCGCCAGCAGCCGCACCGAGTCCTGGGGGGAGGATATGGGCAGAGAGAGGGCAGCAGAGGCCCTGTTAGCACTGGGATTCCCTTTTGGATGCAGGGCCCGCCAGAGGGAGGGTTGGGGAGGGCCAGAGAGCAGAACCCACCTGCTCGTCAGAGGCCAGGTTGGAGAACATGGGGATGATCTCACTCTTGACATTGTCCAGCTCCAGCACCTTGGCGAACTCCCCCAGCTTGGAGGCTGCGGCCCGCCGCACCATGGGGGTATCATCTGAGCACAGGTTCCGGAAGTACCTGGGGGTCAGGATGAGGCTTAGGAGGAGGAATCCTGGGACCTCAAGGCAGTGGGCAACATGGCAGAGAGAAGCAAGCAGACTGCAGTCACAAAGGTCCTGACCTTGCCCTCTGCATCTTCCCTGCCCTATATAATGAGCTGATAGAGACAATACCTATCCCACAGGGTCATCTCGAGGCTTAAATGAATTCACATATGTGAGCACGCAGCAGCCTATCTGCACATGAGTCTGTAAAGAACTGCAGGTGCCGATTACATTATAATGACCACATGAAACTGTGTAGCTGAGAGGATGGTCTGGGGCAACTCAAGGTTTTACTTTTCAGCAGTGACCTCTCCTGTTGGAGATACAGTAGGCTGAAAGCAGATCTCTAAGCACGTGTGGGCAGCTGTCCACCTGTATTCTGGGTGAGTAAGGGCTCAGTGCCTAGGCTTGCTGCTCAAGTCTGTGGGCTTGGTGGGTGCACACAAGTCCAGAGGGAGGAGAAAAACACATTAATGGAAATTTCTATCCAATTAAAACCATTTTCATTCATTCTTCAGGAAGACAAGTCTTGCATATAAGGAATTCCCTGAGGTATCAGGCCCAGGGGGGTGGGGGGGGGTGGGGGGAAGCATGAACCAAGAGACAGTGCATCTACCAAGCGTTCTGCACCTGGGGCAGGCCTAAGACAGCACCACATATCACCTGTTACGTACTTTTATGTGCCACAGTCTGTTCTAAGCACTTCACCTGTGGTAATTCTTTTAAATCCTCACAAGAACCAATGGTTCAGAAGGAACTGTCATTTCCCTTTCATAAATGAGCAAGAGGCAGTGTCTGGATTGGAGACCAGGCCTTTGGTGACAGCTTCTCCAAAAAGTGGGAAGAGAGTTGGGGGCTGAGAGAGCTCAGGGGTGTTTGGGACCTGGGGAGGCCTAAATAGGCTGGGGCTTGAGAGAATAGGACCAGGCTGAGGAGGGAGGCTAAGCTTCTCAGGGGCCATGGCCAGGACTCACTGTCGAAGTTCTGCCTTCACAGCACTGGATACACGGGGGTAGCAGACGGAGAAGAGGCCGCAGGCCGAAGTGCGGGAAGTGAACCAGTCGCCGCCCGCCAGCCGCTTCACCAGTGGCACGAAGTGGGCCTCCAGGTCAGAGGGTGAATGCTCGTGTGAGATGGCCCGCAAGGACTCCACTGCCTTGTCCCGCACCACTGTCTCCTCCACTGTGGCCAGCGACTCCAGGGGTGGCTATGGCATAGAGCATGAGGTCACGGGATGGCTGCCTCCCTACCACCCCTGGCCCTGGACCCCTGACCCTCCATGGGTTCATTTTCTCCAGAAACTGTGATCACCCCATCCCAGCCTTCAACCAGCGTGTCTTCTCTGAAGAATCACAACAAGCCTTGTTTGGAGGTCCTTAAGGAAGCTTCAGTGCGGTGGGTCTAGGAACCTCAAAATGGTAATGTCACTTTTTCTTTAAAAAAATATCTTTGGAATATCAAGGTAACTTCCCCCTGCTTTTTTAGATTTTATTTATTTTTATAGAGAGAGGGAAAAGAGGGTTAAAGAAAGGGAGAAAAACATCAATGTGCAAGAGATACAATGATGGGTTGCCTCTCACACACCCTCAACAGGGGACCTGGTCCGCAACCCAGGCACATGCTCCAACCACAAATTGAACCGGTGACCTTCTGGTTCACAGGTCAGCACTCAATCCACCGAGTCACACCAGCCAGGGCAATTCATGTCACTTTCTGAGGTGAGGGCCACAACTGTCACTAGCTTCACACGCCAGGCTCTAAACCAGACCACCTGACTCCAGGGCCTCCAAGGGCTGAGAAGCACAGCTGTGGTTTCTGATAGGTGACTGCATCAGGAGCTCACATTAGCAGGGGACCATAGGTTTTGGGACTGCTCAATGGTTTGTTAGTGTGAGGCCTGGAGGGACACTTGATCAGCTCACCTCTGTGTCCCCAGAGCACAGCAGAACTCCTAGCACAGGGCAGGAACTCAGTAAGCACTGACCTAAGGAAGGGGGATTCTATCACTCTATGCTGTTCAAATAAAGGTGTGGAGGTCTGCAGTCCAGCGTGGCCTGACAGATACAAGAAAAGGTGGCAGGAAGAAATCACAAAGGAAAATGCTGCCAGGGCCCAGGTAGGTGACAGAATGAAGCACTCAGCAAAGGTGACAGGTGGGGACAACAGAGAGAGGCAGAGACCGCAGCATGCAGCCTGGGGAGGAAAGCTGCTTCCCAGCTCATCAACCATCAATGAGGGGGCCGGGGGGATGACACAGCTGGTAAAAGCCAATCTGGTTTTCCAAGAGTGGCCAAAGGGCCAGGTTTTAAGTGTAAAAAAATTCTCACTTAACCTGTGCTACATCATGGATGGACCTTGAAGACATTATGCTAAATGAAATCAGTGAGTGAGGATTCCTGTAGATGCAGAAGGTAGAATGGTGGTTTCTGAGGGCAGGGAGCGTTACTGGTCCATGAGCATAATTTCACTTCGGGAAGGTAAGATGCGGAGACGGATGGTGGGGATGGCTGCTCCACCATGGGAATGTACATAGCACTGTACATTTAAAAATGAATAAAATGGTAAAAATATATGTATATTTTACCACAATAAAATATTTTAAAACAAATCAAATAAAGAAGTTTTTAAAAATCTCATTTACAAAAGGTTGGCAATGATTCAAGAGGAAAATGTAACACTGGACTGGCCCAAGGCCCCCCCAGGGTGAGCCTTTGTCATGGGTCCTACTAACTCTCCCAGGGTTTTGGGTTCAGGAATGGCTCACAGGGGTGCGGTGGGAGGGTGATGTCCCTGGGCTACTGCAGGGACTGGCACTCAGTCAGCGATTACTAAGTGACTGGAATTGGAACGTACAGTAACCTGTTATGGTCACAGAGGCCTAGGGACCAAGGCTGGGCAGTAGTTAGTTATAGGTCTGTGCACCAGAGGTTACCGCAGGGACAGGCTCTTCCAGTGTGGTGCCAGGATGGCCCACACCAGGGTCACCCAGGAGGCACCCCCAGCACACACCTGAAGAATCAGAGTCTAGGGTGGGGCCCAGGAAGGTGCACAGTCAGGAAACGCCAAGTGAAGACCCACTGTGATGGGGCCTGTGTGTAAGTAATAGAGGGTGGGGTTCTCAAACTGAGACCAAGCCAGGAGGGGGAGGGAGAGGCGAAAATCCTAAAATCATCTGTTGTCTCAAGAAGAGAAGGTACAGACTCAAAGGGATCCACCATTCAAAAAAGGTTAGGAGCTGTGGATACAGAAATAATCCTGGTGCTGCAGCTGCACTGGTACCTGGGAAATTAATTCCATCTTACTACCACCAAGAGAGAGGGCTGGGTTGGGTCAGGAGCCCTTCTGGGTTCCCACAGCTCACATTCCTTGCTCGTGTGTGAGATAAACAAACTGCACAATAGCTGCTTTCCATTTCTCATAACATGTCAAAATCCAGGTTAACAGCTTCCTCCTCCAAGAGCCCTTCCATGACCCTCCCCCACCATCTCATCTAAACCGGGTTAGGTGCCTCCTCTGGGTTCTAAGTAAAGACCCCAGCTTCCCTTTCCCAGCTCTGAGCAGCCTTTGAAGCATCCAGGAGCCCTCTGAGGACAGTACAGGGGAGAGGTAATGATTAAGAGGCAGCAACCTGGGTTCAAATCCTGATTGCCTCTTTCCAGCTCAGGCAATTCACTTAAACCAGCAGTGCCTCAGCTTCTCATGTGTGAACTGGGGCATTTCTCACAGGGTCACTGTGGGACGTGATGGGTTACTCTACTTCAGGCACTTGACACATACGCCGCACTGAGTGTCAGCCACTCTGACCCAACTCCCATCTAGGTTCCCAGCACTGCCGGGCCCAGAGGGCCTCAGGAAGTCTGCGCTGGCCAGTACCAGAGGTCACACATGACTGCTCCCCAGAAGGAAGTGTGGGAAGACTGGGGTTCACCTCACTGAGGATGCTCTGTGGGAAGACTCTGCCCTGACTGGAGAAGGACCCCTGGGTACCAGTGCTGGCTCCCAGCAAGCTGAGTTCTACCCTACCTGTGAGCCCTGAAGTTCTTAGCAGCGTTTTCTGCTCAAGTCCTCTGAGAAGCTACCGAAAGCTATGAATTCTCTCAGATGACAAAGGCCAGTGGCTGCAGAGAGTTCCATGGAGTTCAAGGGCCCCTTTCAGGCCAGTCCCCGGACCTCCCGTTCCTCTTGTTACACAGCCCTGTTCTACGAGAAATGTAAACGAACTCATTCACATGTAATTCCTTGTGTACGTACAAACATTATACACGTACACAAAGGTGAAAGCTCAGATACCACCAATGAATGGCAATTATCAAATTCCCTTAGACTTGTTTGGGACAAAAGAAATCACCACATTTGCTGAAATCCAAGATGTTTTATATACTACTAAAAGGAACAATGGCTGCTGGCGGTAACTGCAGGACACCATCCAGTGCAGAGGCCAAAGTCTGAAATGTGTCTTTAGAAACCATGAAATACAGAATGACTGGGGGGGAATATGAACACTCAGGAGTGTGAGGAACAGAGAAAACCACAGCTGGTGCTTTCTTCCCAGATCATGCAACTGGAGTCCTCCCTCTGCCTCTCCCAGACAGCAGTTACTCTTAGCATCTGACCCATGTCTGTGTTCCTGGCCATCACAAGTGCAGGGCCAGATAGGCAGGCCGTGGGCAGGGCCCTGAGGGAGAGTCTAATGGACACACCCAGAATCCCAGCTCTGCCACTTACTAGCCATGCGACCTTGGACAAAATGCTCAACCTCTCAGTGCTCTGGTGGTTCATCTATAAAAAGGGAACCTCCCTACCCAACAGTGGACATGACCGCGTAACACATGCATTCATGACAATAGCAGCTAACACTTGTAAGGAGTGCCTAAGGGCTTCTTTTCTTTTTTAAAAAGATTTTATTTATTAAGGGCTTCTTAAGTCAATTATAAAGACAGGTGTTAATGAGTTCCATTTAGAGATGAGATGAGCAAAGGAAAGAAGAGAGGGGTTAAGTAATTTTTACAAGTCACATAGTAAACCAGTGGGAGAAACTAGCCTCACTCTGACACAAAGCCCTGACTTGGATTAAAGTGAATGTTCAAGGCCCATCTGTTCTGAGGAGATGATCCCCCCCGCCCTCGATGCCTCAGACATTGTCCCCTCCTTGACTCCCAAGGGGAGGGCAAGGGTACTTCCCCATCTTCCAGACTCACCAGCAGGCAGTGCACGTACTCGGGGCCTCCCACCAGGGTGGTGAAGGTTCCCAGCTGCTCCGCCAGAGCCAAGAGGACCTCATCCTCATCATAGATGGTGTCTGTGAAACCAAGAAGGACTCTGTTCCAGTCACACCCTAAATCTAACCCCAGCCCCTCAGCGACCTAAGCTGGAACAAGCAGCCTTACTCTGCTTCCTCAAACTGTGGGCACTCAAAACCCCCACACCGCCCAGGACTGGCACAGAGATCAAGGCACAGGCCTGGGTCGGATGACAGAGCACCCAAGTACCGCTTCTGCCCCCGATGAGGTATGGGACGCAGGGTGAGTAAGACCACCTCTGAGTCTGTTCTACACCTGTAAAATGGTACTCCTCATCTCCACCTCTCAGTGAAGGTTAGGGAGGAGCAAATGGTCCATGTGAGTGAGAGCAGAGCCAGTGAACAGGAGCTTTTGGCTCAGTCCAGTTTTCATCTTCAGCAGTCTCTCTGCAGGAACCTCCTTGGCCTCAGAATTTCTTCTCCATCCTTCAAGATTTGGTTCTGCTACAGCTTTTTGCCAAGAGTTCCTGACCAAATCAGGCTCCCCCCACTCATGCCACCTTTATCAGACTCCCTTATCATAGGAGTCCAGGCTGACTCCTCTCTGTATCCCAGTTCCTGCCAGAAACATGCCACCTTTATCAGAGTCCCTTGTCATAGGAGTCCAGGCTGACTCCTCTCTGTATCCCAGTTCCTGCCAGAAACCAGCACAGTGGGAGCCCAATCGGATTTGCAGAAATAACTACATGACTGTGAGGAAAAAATGCTCTGTCCTGATGCTGAATCCTGATGCTGAAGACCTTTCCCTCCAGCTCCATCCGGTTTTCCCTGAGGTGGTGGAACTGCTGACCTCCACATCAGAAGATGCTAATATCCCCTAGCATCAAGACTCCCTGAGTTGAAGTCAGACCTATGGCAATCCAGCCAGACTACATTTCCCAGGCTCCTCTACAACTAGCATGGCCACATGACTATGCTCTGGCCAATGGGGTGGGAGTGGAAGTAGCAGGTTTGGGCTCAGGTCACCTCCTGACCACAACCCTCTCATGATGTCATCACCATTGCCCCCATCTTATGGGGCAACTCCTCTTTTCTGATGTTGAAATGTCAGGGTCTAAAGGCAGATATCAAGCTACTTCCCTGTCTCAGGGAACCCGCACTCAAAGGTCTTTGCCACAAAACCACAAGGTGTGTGCAGGGCAAACCTGGGATTTCTGAGCTTACTTTTCATTAATGTCTACTTGAGTACAAGTCTTTAAACGGCAGGTAACTATGCAGCCTGATGACAGACACACAGGTGACTTGACTCACCTTGGAGCTAACCAATGTCTCACAAATTATGGCCAAAAACTACCATAGCACTGGTCTCTTTAACACAGTGGGGATATTATGTGGTAATTTCCCCTCATAATGCCGATTCTGAACCTTCTGTAGGTAGAAGTTCAGAGAAGTCTTTTAGCTTGCCCTGTTTGAAACAATATCAGTTTTTCTGAAAGACAGAGTATATCTGCCATTTACTATTTTGAACACTTTGTGATTTCTTAAAGACCAAAGTAAAGAAAATCTGATATCATCTGGAATTACAGCAGCCCAAAGAAAACTTTCTCTTAAATGAGTGGCTCCTCTTCAAGCTTATGGTTCCCATACTACTCTGTCCCCCACAGTCCCTTCACGTGGATTATTAGTATTATATGGGATTCTACAACATAATAAAGATAACATACATTACACTCCCCGAATCTTCACAATGGCCCTAATTTGTATTACATGAGTATTCCCCTTTTACAGGTGAGGCAATGAAGCTCACTGAGGCTGACAGAACCCAGCAGTCTAGCTCTGAGGTCTCTGCTCTTAGCTATCTTCCAAGGTGACATCTTGCCGCTGACCTTCTTTCACCCATCCCACCCTCAATACAATTCTGCCTTGCCCATAGGTTTATTTTTCTACATTTCATGCTCCCAACCTCTACCATCTATCTACAATGGCTGTCCTGCCTTCATCTACTGGATTAAACCCAAACTGCCACCTGGTAACCCAAGGCCTACAAAATCCACCATCAACCCCTGCCCCCGCACCTCTCCCTGATGAATTGCCAGGTTCCAGACTGCCTCCATTTGCAGTTTCTTCCCACCGGTTTTTCTATCCAGGCTGCCTCCCCACTGCTTCCCTACAGCATGCACTGAGCATGCACTGAGTGTTTTCTCTGGACCAGGCTCCGTGTGAAGCACTTTATCCTTCCACCAACCCTTTGAGTTAGGTCTGACTCTTACAGATGAGGGAACTGAGGCAGACAGGTGGAGTTGCTCACCCAGGTTTGCTAAGCAGATTGGAGGTTGGTGGCACCACTGGGTATCAACCCCAGGTTCCTCCAACTTTTTCCTTCTCTACAACTTTTTAACCATTTTTTTTACACTTTGCGTCACACCTTGTCCCTCGCTGCCTCAGAAGTTATCCCTGTCTTAGCATTTGAAAGCTTTCAAGTCTCTCCAACAGTTCAGCAGTGGAAGCCACCTGTTTTGGGGCCATCTGCTCAATGTTACATGTGTAGATGCCAACTCCTCACATGGGATTCAGAGGCAGATATACCTCTGCTCCTGAGTCATAGCTGAGTCACTGTGGGCAAGTCCCTGTACCTCTTCAGACCTCACTTTCTCATGTGTCAAATGTGGAAGGGGCAACAAGCTCTGTCCCCTTCTTTCCCAGGATTGTCACTAGGTCCAAGAGAGAGGATCAGATGCAAGAAAGTTCATTAGCGACAAGGCTCTGTGTGACTCTGAGGCTTTCACTGCAATTTTAACTCGTATAAAGTTGTAATGAAAATAATGGGAAGAGAGAATTTACTAGTAAGTGGTGTCAGACATTGCCCTAAGTGCTGCACCTCAATCTTCACATACAGGAATGCTTAGAACAGGCTACTTGTTTACATTTAAGCAGCATTTACCACATGCTGGGCACTGTTATAGCACTTTACATGTTATCTTAGTCTTCCTGTCAAGTTATACAGTTATGCCCACTTCACACATGAAGAACTGGAAGCTGGCAGATATGAAATATCTTGTGTGAAATCACATAGCTAGGAAGTAGCAGAGCTTGGATTTGAACCCAGGTAGTAGGGACCTGAAAACATTAACCAAAGCTGTGAGTTTGGTGCCAGCATGACTAGATAATATCCTCTCTGAGTCACTTCCTAACTGTATGACTTGAGGAAATAAATTACTTCATGCTTTCTTGCCTCAGTTTCCTCATCCAAAAAATGGTGGCAGTCTTACCTACCTTAGGAATTGCTGTGGGATTAACTTAGATAATGATGGTGACTTACTTACTGAGCACAGGCACCAGTCTGAGCAACAGGCAATGAACTCACTCCTCACAAGAAAGGGTTTAGCACAGTGCCTGGCACACAGCAAGTATTGGCAATTATTATTATACATGCTCATCCCCATTTTACACAAAAAAACTATACAGAGAGTGAAGTAAGTAGTTTAAGTCACCAGCTTCTAATGGCTGGAGTGCAATTCATACCTGCCTCCAGGCTCCTGTCCCCAATCCTCGCTCCTAACTTCCCAGATCATTTCCACAGAGAATTACACTTCTCTCCCGAGTCCCTGCCCACCCATGATGCCTAGCACAAGATGGACACTTACAAACGATCTGTTAAATCCACAGTGAGGCACCTTATCCAGCAGGCACCACCCTCATAGTCCCCACTCCACCCAGGCCCCAGGACTGCACCTCATTACCTGTAAGGAAGGGCAGAAGCTCACTGCGGGTCCTTTCCACGCCAAGGGCCAAGGCGATGGTGGACAGCTTCTTGATGCTATTGAGGCGAAGCTAATGAGAACAAGTAAAGGAGGGGGAAATGTGAGCAAGCCCAGACTCAAGAAAGTCTGACAGCACCCAGAACTAAGTACTTGTGTGTGAAGACACCAAATAACTTGAACACCAACCAACCCACTGTGACCTTGAGTCATTAAGTTACCATGGGGGCAAGAGCCTCAGCAAAGCATCTTTTGGGTCTTACTGGGCCAACACCCGTGCAGCGGCACTTTCCAAGATCATTCTGTGGAAAACCACACCCACCTCCCCCCAACTCCCTACCCATGCCCTCACCCCCTCTTGCACCATGGGACACACTACACATCACACTCTAACAGCAGCAGCCACGTCACAGAGCACTTCCTCTGTGCCAGCCCCGGTACTAGTCCTTCAATGTTCTGTATGTTTGAAGTCTTCTATAATAAAACTTCAGGGGAAGAAGTGACTTAGTTGACTATTTCTTTCCTCTTTGTCACCTTCAAGCTGGGTCTCTGGGTTCTTCTGACAGGTGGGCAATGGGGAAATGTACACCTGGGCCAGAGCCATAACAGGCGAGCAGCAGCTCTGAGGACAATGAGATGCGGCAGAGAATATCATCATGATGATGCCACGAACAACAGCAGCTAATGTTGAGAGGATGCTTACCATGTGTTTGGCAACATTCAAGGGTTCAACAAGGATAATGAACATATTTAATGCTTAAACTCTACTCTGAGGTAGATATTGTTGCTGAGGCACAGAGAAGCTGTCACTTGCTGGAAAGCAGCAGAGGCAGGACCAGAAGCCAGGTGCCCTGACCCTTAATCTGAACATCATGCTGTCACTTAGGGAAGATGCCCAAGGGGTGGGCCCATGAGAAGGAGGTCATCTCTGCCTTGGCGAAGAGTCTCTATCCTTCCACTGGCGTCCTTGGAGATTCTGAGTTGGGAATTGTTAAGAGTATCTGCTGGGCTCTAGCTGGTGTGGCTCAGTGGACTGAGCATGGGCCTGCTAACCAAAGGGTCACTGGTTCGATTCCCAGTCAGGGCACATGCCTGGGTTGCAGGCCAGGTCACCAGCAGGGGGTGTGCAAAAGGCAACCACACATTGATATTTGTCTCCCTCTCTTTCTCCTTCCCCTCTAAAAATAAATAAATAAAATCTTTAAAAAACGTATATGCTGGTTCCTTTAGTAGACAGCACTATAAAGGCTTATGAAAGGCAGAATGGCGTGGTGCTTTGGAGCCGCACTGCCTGTGTTCAAGGCTAAGAAGCTGCCTTACAAATTAGCTGTGGGATCTGGGGCCACACTTCGTACCTTTCTGAGCCTCAGTTTTCTTATCTGTGAAATGGGATTATAATATCTACCTCAGAACGCTACTGTGAGTACCAAGTGACATAATACTGGGACTACCCTAGCAACAGAGGTAGATCAATAATGGCAGTATGACCACCTCGCCCCGTTGACAGGGTCCTGGCATTGCTTGGGTACCAAAAAGGACAAAAGTGGCAGTTGGTTAGCTGTCCACCAAGGTCTCCTTCCCCTCTCCCACGGTGAAAGAATAAAGAGAGCAAATATATACATGGTACTTACTATGTGCCAGGGACTGTTCTTGGTATGTTCATGTTTTAACTTATTTGATCCTTTACACCAATCTCATAAGGTAAATACAGGATCACCTCACAGAGAAAGGAAAGGCTAAGGGAGGTGAAGAAGCCTTGTGGGTGGCAGAAGCAGGATCTGAACCCCAGCCAGCTAGCTCTTAACCTGTAACCACTAACAACCTGTATTTGTTTTTTTATTGGGGTGTGGGGGGAAGGGGGACCATGGACTTCTTTATCAGGTCTAATATCGACCACAATTCTGAAATAAAGATGAGCATAAACAACACTAGAAATATCTGCAATGGCCAAAATAAGAAAGGAACAGCCATGATTTCCATTGGTGACAGCCACAGGTTTTACAATATGCTCTTGTGATACTAGAGTTCGTAATAGAAGGGGAAGTTAAATTTGATTTAAAGGTTAGCGAAAATAAAGATGTTATTCTTCTCATCCAAATTCATGGACCTGCCCTAAAAATATAGATGGACCTCAGGTTAAGAGCTGCACTGGCTATACTGTTGCTCCTTAACCCTTGGTTTTCAGCTGTGCACATGACCTCCACCCCACCAAGAAAAGACATTTCCTAATCACTTTTGTAACTGGATTTTACCATGAGTCTAATGTGTGGTCAATGAAATCCAAGTGGGAATGCTGTGTGTGACTTCTAGGGAGCATCCTTATGGGGACAGCACATCAGGTCAGGTCATAGCTTTTTCCTCTCCTGTCTGGAACAGGGCTATGATGGCTGGGGCTTTAGCGGCCATCATGGGACCCTGAGGTAACCTGGGGGATAAGGAGGATGGATGGACGACAGGCAAGCCTGGGACCCTAACGCCACACAGTGCCACATCAGCTTGTACTGACACCAGATTTTCTGATCATGAGTCAGAAATAAACTTCAAGCTCATTTATTTAGAGTTTTCCTATTACTTACAGCTAAACCTAATCCCAACTAATAGCACATGACCTAGTTCTGGACAGAGACACAAGAGCAAGTCAGCTGAAGAGCTCCCAGGGAAGATTTTCCTCCTTAGGAAAAGGACAAGAAAAACATCTATCCTAGAACAGCCCCTGCTTTTAGCAAAGACTTAATGAGAGCCAATGAGGCAGCATGCTTGTGACGGTAGGAAGCGGGTGAAAAGGACATACTCTGACCCAAATTCTACAATATTCGTTAGTAATAAAGGGAAAATGAACCCTTTACTTGTTTAAACAACTACTCATTGGGTTCTCTGTAATATTTCTGATAGAACAGCTATTAATATCAATAAGAAATCATCCCATTTAGAGTGCTTACTATGTATAAAGCTCAGGACTTTACATATGTTCTCTGTTGTGATTCTTTTTTTAAAAAAATATTTATTTTTAGAGAGAGGGGAAGGGAAAGAGAAAGAAGGAGAGATTCATTGCTATGTGAAAGATACATCGACTGGTTGCCTCTCATACACCCCCAGCCTGCAACCCAGGCATGTGCCTTGCCTGGGAATCAAACTGGTGACCCTTGGGTTCGCAGTCCAGCACTGAATCCACAGAGCCACAGCAGCCAGGGCTCTTGTAATTCTTGTAACAAACCCATGAGGAAGATACCACCTTTGTGTTTATTTTACAGACAAGAAAAGTAAGGCACCGAGAGGGAAAAATGCAAGTCACCCAGTGAATTTGTGACAGGGCCTGGAACTTAAACCCATGTTCCTCACCACACCCAGTGATTTGTGACAGGGCCTGGAACTTGAACCCATGTTCCTCACCACCATCTGACCAACTTCTTCTGGTTTATACTCTCAGATGGCAACCTTATTTCTAAGTTCTGCTTCACCAAATCCCCAGGCACTGTATAAAAAAGGGTCGGAGCCAGTCACGTCCTATTTCTAAGATGTGGACACAGGCATGCTGCCACAAGGTCTTAGACAGTGCCCTGGCTGAGTGTGTCTTCTACTTTTTCTTCCACTTCACAAGAAAATCAAGGCCCAGAAGGGCTGGATAACTCGTAGCGTGGCCAGACCCTGGTCTACCTTCTCCCATGGCACTGCTTCCTGTACATCACCTCCAGTCCTAGAATTTCCTTTGGGGATGGAGCAGGGGGCCAAAAGCCAAGAAATACAGGCAGCCTCTGGAAGCTGGAAAAGGTAAGGAGACAGATTCTCCCCTGGACACTCCACAAGGTAAGCAGTCCTGCCAACACCTTGATTTTAGCCCAGTGAGATCCCTGGCAGACTTGTGACTCTCAAGCTCATCACTGTGGACATTTTGGGCAGATAATTTATTGCTGTGGGGCCTGTCCTGTGAACTGCAGGAAATTCTGCAGCTCTCCAGACTTCTATGCACTAGATACCAGTTAACACCTCAGTTGTGACAACCCACAATGTCTCCAGACATTATCAAATAAATGTCCCCTGGTAGACAAAACTGCCTTTATCTACCTGTTCTTTCTTCCTGGAAGGCGCTTCCCCAGCTTCTTCCAGGGGCTATGTCCTGCTGGTTCCATTTTAAACTCTGCATCCTCAGAGGTCCCTTCCTGACTGGCCCACCTTGTGCCTGCTGTGTGCTCTGCCCAGATAGCCTCCTGGCTCCTTCCCTTGCTGCCTCCTTTAAGTCTTTGTTCCAACATCATCTTCTCAACAAGGCTTTCCTTGAACACTCTTGAAAACTTCACTCCCCACCCCTCTTCATTTTTCTTCTTAGCACGATCCCCATCTAACAGACAACACATTTTATTGACTGCCTTATCGTCTGTTTCCTCTCACTACAAGGTAAGCTGTCAGGCAGTTTTGTCTGGTTCTCTGCTGTGTATCTGTGCTCCACACAGAGTTTAGGCCCCCACAAATATTTACTGGGCTACTATCACAACATTCTGCTGTTTCCTTCCTACGACATCTCACACAGGTTCCTCAGGTATTCTGCTCTGTTTCACATCTGTCTCTTATATAACAACTGATGTCACCACTATATCAACACGGTATCTGACAAGTAGCAGGTATCAGTGAACAAATGAGTTCATACAGCAGCCCTATGAACTACATAATCACCTCCTCTGGAGAGAATAGGAAAGCTCCCTGAGTCACTAAAGGCTCAGGGAGCTGAACTAACCTGCCCGTGTAAATCAGCAAGTGGAAGAGCCGGCCATACAGCCGCAGCCTGTGTCACTCCAGACCAGCAAAGTACCCGACCGGAACCTCAGTGGCTGGACCCAGAACGACCGGCTGTCTTTTATAAACAGGGAAATGGAGG
This sequence comes from Anoura caudifer, assembly GCA_004027475.1. Taxonomy (NCBI): domain Eukaryota; kingdom Metazoa; phylum Chordata; class Mammalia; order Chiroptera; family Phyllostomidae; genus Anoura; species Anoura caudifer. Next base: position 61,231 of record PVKU01007990.1, read on the forward strand.
CCCAAAGGGCGGATGGGACCTCTTCAGCTACCACTCCTGATAATTAGAGCTAACATTTATTGGGCTCTTACAAGAGGCCACACACCGTTCTATGACAGTTGTATTACTAACTCGTTCAGTCCCTCACCACTCCCGAAAGAGGCTACGACTACTACTATTAGCCTACATTTCGTGGAAAGTAGCGGTCCAGAGCATTGAAGTAATCCGCCCAAAGTCACGCGGCGGGTGGCAGGTGAACCTGGGTGGGCAAGCCGTGGAGTCCTAACTCTTCTCAATCCCACGCCAGCCGGGCTCAGGGACCTGAGCCTTCCTTATCCCACTCACCAGAATGTGTCAGCCCGTTTAGTCAAGCGCCCGCAACCGGGACAATGGGAGGGTCCAGAAGCTGGGCGGGGCTCCACCTCTAAATTCTTTCCTAAATTTAGCAAGATCTCCCCACAAGGTGGAGCTTCTTTGACCCCCAACCCCAAACCGAACGGGAAGGGAGGGCAGGTATTGGGAAGGCAGCTTTCACCTCAGTCCCCATTTGGGGAACTGACCCCGCGCAGCTGAGGCCCAGTATCCGAAACCCAGAAAAAGAGAAAAACCCACCCGGGTTCGACCAATCAGGCGACCCCTCCCCCACTCGGATCCAACCCAAGGGCCCATTCATAGGCCGCTGCCAATCGCCGAGCCCACCCCTGTCGAACCCTGGCGGCCGACTTCCCTTCCCACCGCGGCCTTCCAAGCCCCGAACCGCCACGCGCACTTGGCAGGCCCGGGACCCTAGAGGTTCGCCCTAGCCCCCGCCCTCCGCTGGGCCGGCACCCAATCCTGGGCGCCGTCTCCTCCAGTCCAGGGATCCGGAGAGAGGAGAGCTGGACGCTGATTGGCCGCCACCCCCTTCCGCCACTCCAGCGAACACCGAGTCTTTACCGCGAGGGCCGCCAGCTCTCCCTGGTCCCCCTTCCCTCCTTCCCAAAGACCCCCGTGGTTTCCGGACCTGAACATCCTCGTTGCGGAGCTCGTCTATGAGCACCGCGATGGGGTAAAGGGAGTCGTCCCCGTCGGCCGCCGCCATCTTGGCTCCGTCCCGTTCCTGTCAGACTGCGGCCGGCGCCGTGCTGATTTCGGGCTGGGGAGGGGCACAGCCCGGAGAAGGAGGACAGGCTATCGTGGGGATACCCGAGCCACTTTACAGGGGCTGCCCCTCGGTTATTGGCCACCCTACGTGGGACGAGCCCGCATTTCTTTGGTCGGAACTAATAAAGTCCCGCCCACTAGTCCGTTTGCTATTGGCCGGAGTAAAGCGGTAAAGCCTGCCGCGGCCAAGGGGGTGGTTAAGAAATGGAAGTACTTTGTATATCAGAGACCCACATTATACCCGCCTACGTCGCTACTAGCAACGGCCGAGATGAGCAGTTGCTTCTAGCCAATGAAGAGCAGGGTTGGGAGGAGTCGAAGCCTGTTCCTTTGCGAGTCTGCGCCTGCGTCCTAGGAATGTATGACATCATGTTGGGGGGGGAGCCAAAACCATCTGCAGGTTCTGGCTAGTGAGGCAGTGGCTGGGTTGGTTGCGGGGTGGACTCCCCGCTCCTTTGTGTCAGAGGAGAAGAGTGAGTTTTTAGTTTAGTACGCCGTATTACGTTGAGGCCCAGAGGAGGGTGGTGATTTGCTTTAACGTTTGGCTTAAAAACCAAGCAAGCCCCTGTGGGCCCTGGCTGGTATGGCCCAGTTGCTGGAGCGTTTTCTGCTAACGGAAACGTTGCATATTCGATCGCCAACCCAGCGTTTTTCTCTCTCCCTTCCTTTCCCTCTCTCTAAAAAACAATGAAAAAATGTCCTTGGGTGAGAATTAAAAAACAAAGAAAAGACAAGCCCCTCGGGCTGGTCTTCAAAACCCTTGTGCCTCTAATTTCTGAATCCTCTCTAGCATACCCCCTACCTTCCACTTGAGCGCTCCGGAAAATTATGGCCCTATGAGCAGCAAGCGCATAGCTTTTTCATGCCCAAACCGTACCCCTTACTTGGAGAGCTTTTCCTACTCAATTTTCAGATCTTTTCATACGGTGTCTACCCTCTCTCTCCCTCACTTCAGACTTGGCCCTCAAGCCCCCAGAGCCAAATAATCCCTCTTCTCTCTTTGTCTCAAAATCCCCATCCCTGGGGCTGCGGCTGTGATTGTGCCTTGGAGGCAGGAGCAGGGTGGAACAGATTTTACTCTGTTCCTACCTATCCCAACACAGCCCCCCCCCCCCCACCTGCAATCTTAAGAACACTCTGAGGGAATTGAGGGATGGTGAGGCCTGAAATGCTCCTTCTCTCTTTATCCTGTCACTTGAAGGGTAAACCTGAGTAGGATTCCTGGATAGGTCTGAATAGCCCAAGCATCTTTTCCAAAGAACCACTACCCAATCTATTTAGGAAACCCAGAAATGGGGTGGGGGGTGGGGCACTTGCATAATTCACACCTTGGCCTCCATATTCTTAGGCTTTCCCCCCATCCCACCAGCTCAATGAGACTGGTTCTTAGCTAAGGGTGCACTTTATATCTTAAAATTATACTTGTCAACTATATCACAATAAAACAAACAAACAATGGTACAGAGGTAGCCTGAGCATCAGAAGCAGGTGTAATCAGCAGCTTGATTCTGGTCACTCTCCAAGAACAGACCTTACCACCAACATCTAAATGAGTAACCCAGACAATTATTTTAGCATTGCAATTAGTTTCCACAGTTCACAACCCAAAAGTAGGGTGTCCTTAATCTGCCAATCTGCAGTTTTCCAAGTGGCACACTAAATATCTGGACCACTGGCAGCAGTCCAGGTACCCAAGAGCTGACCAGTGAAGGGAACCTCCATATCTGATTTCAGTTCTGCACAGCTAGCACTGAGACAAAACAGCCACTGGGCCCACGGGGCACCATTAGGTTTCAGCTTAAACCACTAGTGAACCAGGGCCCTGCAATTAGGGGAATCTCAGAGGACGGGGGTTCCTAGTGCCAGAGGCTTTGGCTGCAGTGTGACACTTAAAATTTCCTCTGTAAAGGATAGGTACCACTTGTTCCTGTAAAGCCAAGGTGTTGCTGGGGCCAGACTAGCTTTATTCTTGAATGTGCTCTTGGCAGGAAATGCAGGAATTTATGGACCCCTCCTACTTTGTGAGTAGTGGAGTCCAAGTTGAGTCATTCCATACTTGTAATATCAAGCCTGTTAAAAAGGAGACAGCAGGTCCAAAGTGGAGTCACTTGCAGGAAACCCCACATCAGCAAAACAAGACACAATACCTAATCTAATGGCAGTTCCAAGGGCTCTAGGAATTTGACCTTTGACCACTCCACCTGGAATTACTTGAGCAGCACCAGTGAGGTAAAATTTGTCACCTTCCATTCCCCTTACAAGGCAATCCCTCCCTCTTGCTGAAAACTGCATTTTTGCTAAAAATTTCCTTTTTCTGATTCCTCTTTTTCCATCTCTAAAAATCTTTCCTTTTCTGTAGTCCTATGGCACTCCTTTCTGTTTGCTAGATAGGATGTTGCTAGATTAATGAATCATTGAATAAAGCCACCATGATCTTTAGATTTATTTGTTTGAATTTTTGTTATTTATCAAACCGAAGTTTCACATGTTCCTAAAAATCACACTTCAGTTTTGAAAAGTCCCAATTAGTAAGCTAATTACTGCCTTCAAAAGCGTACCTCTTAGCCCTGGCAGGTATGGCTCAGTGGACTGAGTGCTGGCCTGTGAACCAAAGGGTCACTGGTTCGATTCCCAGTCTGGGCACATGCCTTAGTTGCAGGCCAGGCCTCCAGTAGGGGCCATGTGAGAGGCAACCACACATTGATGTTTCTCTTCTCTTTCTTCCTCCCTTCCCCTCTGTCTAAAAATAAATAAAATAACAACTACCTATTAGCTGTGTCAGGGTGGCCCTGAGTTCATACACCAAATTGGCCCTTTGGCCCTCTTCCCTAAGGAGAACCTGCTCCTTTGCTAGAGGCTCCAATGACAAAATCATCATTCATAGACATGTGCCACCTTCCATCTCCCAGAAAAGTAAAGACTTGGCCTCCTATAGATGGTGGAGAGCCAGAGCGACAACAGACATTTCTTCCCTGCTGGGAGGACTGAGCTCAGTACATCTGCTCATAGGGTCCCAATCAACTGTAAATGTCACTGGGACTCTGAATATGGCCAGGGTACATCAGCCTCGCTCACTGGCAGAGAGGTGAGAGCCCGTTAGGGCTGTGGAGACAGGCCTCCAACCTGCCAACAAGGAGAATATCATTCATACAATAAAAACTGTATATCAGAAGTGGCACTTGATCTAAAAACTCAAGCCACACTCTGGTGACAGTTGACAGTAGTTTGTCTCCACTACCTGACCTCTCCGGCACTAAGGGGGCTGGGGAAGCACAGGCATGTCACGCATAATCCCTACTCTGATGTAGAAACAAAAGAATGTTACCTTTCCCAAGCAGTCCTGCTGTGATCTGTGTGGGTCCCACAAAATTCACATATTGAAATCTGACCACCAAGGTCATGGTATTAGGAGGTGGAGACTTTGGGAGGTGATTAGGTCATGAGAGCAGCATGGATGAGATTGATGTCCTTCAATAAGAGGCTTGATGGAGAGCCCTGGCCTGTGTGGCTCGGTGGGAGTATCATCCTGTAGCTGAAAGGTTTCAGGTTCAATTCCCAATCCAGATGCATATGATTCCTGGTCTGGGTGCATATGGGAGGCAACCAGTCAATGTTTCTCTCTTGCCTCAGTGCTTCTCTCCCTATTCTCTCTCTAAAAGCAATGAAAAATGTCTTTGGGTGAGGATAAAAAAAAAAATTAGGTGGTTTAAAAAAAAAAAAAAAAAAGGAGGACTGAGAGAGCTCCCTTAATCCCTTCTCCTTTGCGAAGGTACAAGGACAAGTTTTTCACCCTGGGGAGATCCCTCACCCAACTGTGCTATACCCTGACCTCGGACTTACAGCCTCTAGAATTGCGAGACAGAAATTGTTTATCAGGCACTCTTTTAAAAAATTATTTTATTGTTCAAGTATAGTTATCTACATTTATCCCTCACACTCCCCCCACACCCCAGCCATCCCCATCTCCCTCCCCTGATTCCACCCCTCCTTGCTTTTGTCTCTGTCCTTTATAGTTGTTCCTGAAAAACTTCTCCCCCTTCCCTCTTTCCCCCTTTCCACCCATTATCCCCTCCCACCTCCCCTCTGATTACTGTCAGATTGTTCTCTTTTTAAATTTTATTTATTTACTTTTAGACAGAAAGGAAGGGAGGGAGAAAGAGAGGGAGAGAAACATCAATGTGTGGTTTTCTCTTGCGCATGCCCCCCTGCAACTGGGGACCTAGCCTGCAACCCAGGCATGTGCCCTGACCAGGAATCAAACCAACGACCCTTTGGTTCGCAGGCCAGAGCTCAATCCACTGAGCCACATGGGCCAGGGCAGATTATTCTTAATTTCAATGCCTCTGGTTATATTTTGCTTGTTTGTTTGTTTTGTTGATTAAGTTCCACTTAAAGATGCGATCATATGGCATGTGTCTTTCACCGCCTGGCTTATTTCACTTAGCATACTGCTCTCCAGTTACATCCATGCTATCAGGCACTCTTGTCTGTGGAATTGTATTACAGCAGCCTGAACACACTGACATGGGCCCCATCTGTCTCACCAAGTCCAATTCCCTCTGCTATGAGGAGACACACAAAGGCTATTCATACAGGTCTCAGTCCCCATCCATCCTCAGTGCCAAGACTGTCAGAAAAGGAAGAAGTTAATATTTTACCTCATTTGCAAACCAACAAGGTAGCCTGCCTGTTTCAAGGGATGCTGAATAAGACATGAAACTCCTAGGATTGAGACAAAGACATTATTATTATTCATGGCGCAACAGGAAGCAAGAGCTCCATATTTACATCTGTTTCCATGGCTCCCCCAGCCCCAGGGGTACATGTAAAGAGGTATGGGTGGATGCTGCACACAGTAGGCTTGTGTCACAGCTGGAGAATGTAAAGCCTAAGAAACCCTGATTCTTTCACGTGGGTTCCAGGTAAACCTGCCCAACCTTTGTTTCACAGGTACTCATCTTTATTATAGCGATCAGGAAATTCATCTGCTCTTGTCTAAGACAGACACTATTGCATATTCCAAGGCCATTCATACAAAAATCCTTGTCCAATTGTCTACAACAGAAGGTGATATAAGAAGTAAAACAAAAAAAAAATTGAGAGACTCATGAAGAAATGTGTTTCAATGGGATGCACTTTTCCCTTTACCATTTGAGATAATTGAGTAGAAAGATCTATCAAAGATTTTTGATGCCAATACTGACATTGGTTGTGTGGTGCTGGGGGATTGTTAAAGACTGAAGGAAGCAGGAAGGGTGCTGATTGACCAGGATACTTCACAGGAAAGACAGATCCAAGGGGAGGGAATACTAACCTAAATAAGCAATGAGAGTGAGAGCACAAGAAAACAGAGAACATTCCAGATGAAGAACAGGCTGATGAAATTATCAGGGAAGCAGATATTGATGGTGATGGTCAAGTAAACTATGATGAGGTTATAGAAATGATGACAACAAAGTGAAGACACTGTAGAGAATGTGTTAAGTATTTTTGTACAAAATTGTTTATTTACCTTTTCTCTGTAAGTTATCTGTAAAAGGTCTCCCCCATTGTCAAAAATATGCACATATAATAATTAGGACTTCATTCTTCAATGTTTTTTTCTCTTGCTGTCATTGTCCTAAAATCTTATTTCACAAAACTGATCAAGTAACATGTTGCATGTGACTTACTCTGGGCATATTGAAGCCCTTTTATACACATCTAAACTGAGATGGAATTGGTCAAACTGAGGGAAACTTCAGTTATGCCTTTTATTTTTTTTTTTAGTTTTTTTCCTAAGATTTTATTTATTAATTTTTAGAGAGAGTGGAAGGGAGGGAGAAAAAGAGGAGAGAAACATCAATTAGCTGTTTCTCACATGCCCCCAGCCAGAGACCTGGCCCCAACTCAGGCAGTGCCCTGACTAGGAATCAAACCAGTGACCTTTAGGTTTGCAGGCCAACATTAACACTCAGTCTACTAAGCCGCACCAGCCAGGGCCAGTTATGCTTTTTCTTTTTTCTTCTTTTATTGTCATTCTATTATAGTTGTCCCAATTTTTGCCCCTTTGCCCTCCTCTGCTCAGCCAATCCCCCATTCTCACAGTTAGTCCCCACACTGTTGTCCATGTCCATGGGTCATTCATACTTGTTCTTTGACTATTCCCTTCCCCTTCTTTCTACCATTCCCCCTTTCTCCCTCCTCTCTGGCCACTGTCAGTCTGTTCCATATTTCTATGTCTGTGATTCTATTTTGCTCATTAGTTTACTTTGTTAATTAGATTCCTCTTATAAGTAAGATCATATGGTATTTGTCTTTCACTGACTGGCTTATTTCACTTAGCATAATATTCTCCAATTCTATCCATGCTGTCACAAAATAAATGTAGGAGTTCCTTCTTTCTGCTGCATAATATTCCATTGTATAAATGTACCACCATTTTTTGATCCACTCATCTACTGATGGACGAACACCTAGGCTGTTTCCAGCACTTGGCTATTGTAAATAGCACTGCTTTGAACATGGGGTGCATATGTTCTTTTGAATTGGTGTTTCAGGATTCTTAGGGTATAGTCCCAGCAGTGGAATCACTGGGTCAAAAGGCAGTTCCATTTTTAACTTTTCTGAAGAAATTCCATATTGTTTTCCACAGTGTCTGCACCAGTCTGCATTCCCACCAACAGTGCTCTAGGGTTCCCTTTGGTTATGCATTTTCTTAAGTAGTTTTCTTTAGGGAAGTGTCAGCATGTTGTTGAAGTGTGGAGTTGTGACTCTGTGGACTATGAATAGTCAACAATATGTACTTAATATTTGCACTGTTGCAAAATGAGCAAATTATTCAGATACTTCTACATTATTTTTTGTACTGCTGGTCCTGTACCAGAAACATTTTCTTTTATTGTTACTTGCTTTTTAAACTTTGTTGAGCCACTAAAAAAATATATGTTATGGCACAATTTGCCTCAAATCCATTCCAAGTTGTGTATTTGTTTTCTGCAAAAAAAAAAAAAAAAATTCCTCCCAAAAAAGGGAGAGAATACATTGCATATTGTTCATGCATTAAAATTTGAAAGCTTATCAGAAAAAAACAGAATTCTCTATCCACACATACAACAAATCAATTCTGGATGGATTGCTGATCTCAATTTTAAGGCTCTACAATTTTTTTCAAAAGGTGAATATTTCTGTAGTCTTATAGTAAGAAAATCATTCTTTTTAAAAATAGATTTTATTTCTTTATTTTTAGAGAGAAGGGAAGGAAGGGAGGGAGAGAGGGAGAAAAACAGCAATGTATGAGAGAAACATCTATCAGTTGCCTCTCCCGTGCCACCATCCAGTCACCTGGCCAGTAACCAGTTTGTGGGATGATGCCTAACCCACTGAACCACAGCAGTCAGAGCAGAAAATAATTCTTAAACAGAATAATTATTATTTTGAAAAGGATACATCAAGTTATGTTAAAATTAAAACTTTTTCATCAACACACAAAGAGACACAAACAGACACACGTGCACAAAGAAAAAGCATGAGAGTACCAAGAAAAAAATCATGTCAGCAGATATACATAACTATAAATCAAAAAGAAAAAGACAAAACAATTAAAAATGGACAAAATAAACTAAAAAGTACTTCAAAATGATGTTGCTGAGTGTCTAATAAGTATGTGAAGTTCAAATTTTATAATAATCAAAAAATGCAATTAAAAGCACTACTTGGTATCTTCACAAACAAAACAGAAGTCTAAAATGAAAATGAAGTAAAATTAGAACTGTTGACAAGGATGTGAATAACCAAAAATACCTTACACTGCTGTTTGATGTAGAAACTGATATAAACACTTTCCAAACCTCTCTGGTATTACCTCATAGAGCTGAGAGATATAACTGTCACCCAACAATTATCGATCACATCTATTGCCTACAGAAATGTGTTATTGTTACCAAAACATGTCCCTAACTTATATACCAGCACTATTCCTAATAGTCCCAAACTGAAAACCACCCATAAGCCAATGAATAGAAAAATGATTGTTTTATATTTACAAAATAGAATCCTATAGAACAACGTAATGGAATGATCAATACTAACATGCAGCAATCAATACAGCAACAATATAAGGTATGACAAACAGTAAACATGAAAGAGTTAGCGGTCTATATTGCCTTTGTATGAAGTGCAAAACAGGAAGTGACATATGCTATGACATTGCTTATCCTGAGGAGGAGTGACAGGGTGCTCAGAGGATGCTTGAGGGTCTGACAATATTCTCTATATATTTTTTAGATTTTACATATTTATTTTTAGAGAGAGGGGAAGGGAAGAAAAAACAGTGGGAGAGAAACATCAATTTCAGAGAGAGACATCAATCAATCCCTCGCCTTTCTCCTCTCGTATGTGCCCCCAACTGGGGACCAAATTTGCAACCCAGGCATTACCTCTGCCTCTGCAATAGATGCCCAGGTTACACGGTACAGTTCATTCTGTGAACTGTTGTTCAGTTCTGCACTTATGACTTGTGTGTAATTCTTCAAACTTTTAAAATATGTATCACAAATATTAGGGATGTGATTTGGTGCATATATTAGGGTTGTAATGTCCTCATATTGTAAACCTGTCATTTAATAGGATTAAAGGAAATGACACTGTGTAATTAGCTTTTTTTTAATTCAATCTTTATCATATTTTTCCATTACCCTTTAGTCCCCTTAGACCCCCCCATCCCCACAGCAATCACCACACTGTTGTCCATGTCCCTGAGTTCTTTCTCCTTTTTTCTCAATCCCTCCACTTGTTAGAAACTAACTAATAATGAGTATGCAACTTTCAAAGAAAAGGTGTTCATTATCATTTAGAATTATAAATGTAGAATTAAAATATGTAATTATATTTTTAAATTAATAAAAAAGAAACTAATATAGATAGTATAAGAAAATATTCTGTATTAATACCAAAATGTATAAAACATATTAAATTTAAATAGACAAATTACTCCTTTAAAAAACAATTTTTACTATGGTCATACATATTTTTTCAAGGGATATGGCCAACTAATAGAATTAAATGTTTATGTAATTTCAAAAATTAAATGACTAGAATGGCAGTATACACATTGAGTTACAAACACTTTATGAATTGTCATTATTGTAATTAGATAAATTTTAAATTTTTATTGATGTACAAATTTCCAATATACTGAGTGACTTTATATGTGCATATATATATATATATACACACACACAGGCATATATACACAGGTACATACACAAAATAAGTCCATGTATATCTCTATAAAACTTGTTCTTCTTTGATGTATGTATTACAGTGTTTCACATAAGCTAAAAATATAGGTTTTTTTAAATTGTGGTACAAATTTCAATAAATGTATCTATTAGGTCAAAACAATTTCTTTCTTTTTCAATATCTTGAATTCCAAAACTTTCTATCAGCTTCAAAATGCACATACAGAGAATACTATCTAAAAACCTCTTCTAAGATTGAGGAAATATCCACTTTGTTTCTTGAAAATCAAAGGCCCACAAACTCCACATACATAGAATGCATTCTTATCTTTCCTTACTAATGGCTTTGCATACACTCCTCCCAAGTTAATGGAAGTCCCTACCATGAACTAGTGACATCACTTCAGAGACAGGAGTGTGCACCTCCAGGTCAACCTTTTGACCAAATGCCCAGATTCTCTTCACACACACAAAACATCTGCCTTCTGCAGGTCCCACTCCATGTAATACCCATCTTTTAAAATTGTTGCACTCATCTAATGTAGTTTCAACATCAGCTAAAACATAATCTTTTGCCCTCCTTTGACCCCTCCAGTTAAATCTGGGCATATCTACCTGAATATGTGTGAGCATGCCATTCCTTCATAACATATTTCAAATAAATGCCCACCACCTCTTCAGCGCTGTCAGGTACAAAAGCATAACTGGCTCTCCCACAAGCTTTCCTCAGGTACTGAATTTCGCTCCAGTACCAATGGCTTCAGCTTCAGCAGGCACCTGCGACCTGCTGTTCCATCTTCATGTATCTTTTCTTACAATTCCCTGCCTTGCTCTTTCTTGAAAATGTACTTTGATAGACTCAAATCACACACTCGAAGACTTCTCCATAACATCCAGAGTGTTTCAGGGCCTAATGTTTATATTGCATCCATTCTGAAACCCTCCATTGCAAATATGAGGAAACTTCAATGAAAGAAGTATTTATAAGTCAGTTGTATAATATGTCATTAGTGTACTATTATAACATTGTTGACTTCGAAGATGCTCACCATGTCCTATGTACTTGTCCCTTGTAAGGCACTCCTAATGATACTTAGGATGCTGAGGATGATGAGTGAATTACCAAGTGAACACTGAGCACATACACACAATTTACATATTTCTCCTAAGATGAGAGAACTTTGCATTCCTTATCCAAGCAAAGCTGAATCTGGAGACATTGGAGTCACGACTCATGACCAGGAAGGGACTGACAGTTGGGAAACACAGAGAGAGTACTGAACTGGTGTTCAAGATGACCCAGTTCAGATTATTAAAAATAGCTAAAAGAATATGAAAGATGGAGGAAAGGGTGTTAAAAAAGATAAAGGTGCTCACCAGGAGAAGGATGGTCTTGGTAGCTCTGGACTCAGGGGAGGATTGGGAGGTGATGTGGGTCCTGCAAATATGTTGGACCCTCTGCTTGTGTCTGTGCAGGATGAAGACCATGGAGCTGCTGGCCCAGAGCATGAGCACAAAACATACAACATCAGGGGATGCTATCAATGCTGCATATAATGAGTCCCTTGTTTTATCATGACGAACAGCTGAACAATATCCAAAATTTTTTGTATTTGTGATGTTTTTGTTGCTCAAATTGCTAAACATAAACATAGGAAAAACAGAATTTACCAACATTTGTAGGGTCCAGTACAAAAAAATTGTAGGGACAATGTGCTTTGAAACTTTCACTTTAAGCCCTGCCCACCTGAATTTCACGGGGCTGATGGTGATGGCCTGGAAGATGCTCAAGAGGCAGGTGGTGCCAATGGACACACCCCTGCCCACTGCATATGAATAGGGAAAAAATTTACATCCAAAATCACGGACACGGTGATTCCACACAAAATATGACATTGTAAAGTGGATTCCACTAGAGAGCAGAACCAAGGTGTTGGCCACCATCAGGTTGTTGACAATCAAATCTGTTGGCCTCAGCCTGCAGCCAGTGAAATAAAGGAAGAGATAATGGTAAAGCAGAGATAAATTCCCCAGGACTCCAACTGTAGTCTGTAGTAAAAGCACCATTCCAGCTGCCAAGACCCTGGTGGTCATCTCATCACTTCTCAGTGACCGATATTTTCTTCTGACCCAAAGAGAACCCTGCGTGAGAATATGAGGCATAAGTCACATGTATCATGTCAGCTGAACTCTAATATTCTCCACTTATCAACAGGTTTTTTAAGATTTTATTTATTTATTTTTAGAGAGGGAAAGGGAGGAAAGAAGAGAGGAAGAGAAACATCAATGTGTGGTTGCCTCTCATGTGGCCCCATTGGGGACCTGGCCCACAACCCAGGCATGTGCCCTGACTGGGAATTGAACTGGTGACCCTTTGGTTCACTGCCTGCACTCAATCCACAGAGCTACACCAGCCAGGGCTCACTTATCAACACTTTTTAATATTGACAGTTTCTTTGCCATTTAGTAACTTTTTTTTTGCACTTTGTTTTACTGGCATCTAAGAGTTGAATATATAACCATTCAAGAACACTTTCAAAATATGAGTCATTGCTATCAAGGCCATACATGAAATAGCTTCTTTACCCCTCACAAGTTCACAAGGCCAGCTAAATATTAGATGGCCACAGAAAACTCATTAGATTGTATTCCAGGAACAAAAGTACAATTATATGAATCACAGAAACTATGGGTCAGAAAACTTTGATATTTGGTAAACAGTGTGTGGTACAATCAAAATATTCATATTTTCAGATCATATACCTATTTATTAAGATCTAAGTTAACTAAAATAACAGTAATGCTACATTTGTGTTCAAAATACAAAAGTACAAGACACATGAAAAATGAATGGTAAGACATTCATTTTTAATGACATACTTTTTCTAGAATGGTATTATATTTAAAAAAGCAGAAATATCACAAGATACACCTGAGCCTGAAGGTAATGACTGAAATTTATAAACATTTTTAAAATACTGCTTCCTTAACTTTAAGTCACAATAGTCTCTTCATAATCAAGAGACCCAATGATGAAATCTGTTAAGACCAATATACACCCAGAGTTAGAGAAAAGTTTCCACCACAGCAAATGCTCTGAGACATACTTTCTGCACAGGGTCATATGATTCCTATAGATTGAAAAGCATGGAGGTAATAGAGTGCCCATTTAGAAATCTGATAATTATGTCTTATTTTCTGGAAATTCCTCTGAGTAGAGATTGACTTTGAACTCCAGCTCTTAAGTACATTAAAAATTAGGGATCATGATTGTTATATTGAACACAACCATGACTGTGAGTGAAAATCGCACATAACATCAGAAGCTATCAGGGATTAAAGCAGGTCTAGGACTCATCTCTTTTTAACTGCTCAACTAAAACCTCAGGTATTTTTTCCCTTGTCTTTGTGGCTTTGATGTGGACCAAGTTCACTCACATAAGATCCCTTTGTGCAGTATGTTTACTTACCTGGACACCTGATGCAATATCTTCCCTTACAGTCTCTACCTCTCAGATTAATAAAGAGAAAACCCACTGAATTCTTCCTGTTGCTTGGACGCTGGCTCATTGTGAAGTCAGCACTGTCAGTAAATCTAACAGGGAGGCATCCAGACCCTGAGATATGGGTTGTGATTTAGTGACCTCACCTCCCCTCTGAACTGCAATTATCACTTCACCTGTAGCATCAATGGCACTGACAGGCTTGGGAGCTGAGTATATTTATGAAAAGTTTCTTTCCAGTTGCTAATCACCAAGAATAACCCCAAGTTTTCACTAGCATCTCTTAAGAGACTATTGGAGTATTTGTGAGAGGCTCTTTCTTTCCAAAATCCCAGGAGCAGACAGGATCTCTATGGGGGACAGACAGCAGGAAGTGTTGAGATCTGACCCCTGAGGGACAAGGGCAAATATGCATGTCTCACTGGACATTCTTCTCCATTGGGAAGTTCTACCCAAAGTGAGTTCTTCCCTAATCTTCTTACAGGTGAACAGCAGCATTGTTGACATTTGGAGCAAAGAAATGAACTGAGTCAAACTATCTGAGAAAGATTTAATAAGAGAAACAAGAAACAAGGAAAACATAGTTTCACTAAGGTATATTGGATATCATTGTCCTCACTTGATCAAGTCAATGTTCACTTATATAGAAATTTTGTGGGAAAATAAGCACTATCCATATTGACCTTCAATAGTGATCTGAAGCAGAGGCAGAACAACATCCATAGAAAAAATGCAGAAGCTTCTAAAAAAAATCCCTTTCAAATAGAGTGTTAGGGTCACACAGTTTCACAGGTAGATTCTTTCATTTTTGTAAATATCTGAAAAGCCAGTGCTACTTACTAAATTCAAAACCATCAAATGGTCAGCACAGTCCTTTGCACTCACTTTTTTGCAAAATTTTCAGGAAGAATAGTGATTGTTTTTTCAATTAAATATATTTCTCATGCACCAAGATGATATAAATTATAAGTTGAATTTAATTTTTTAGGTTTTTCTATATACAAATCAACTCTTTCATCCAAGTTCATTATGCAATTGCCCTCATTATTGAGTCAGTTGTTAGAGCCATTATGGTGGACAACCCATCCTAAACACACACACACATACACACAAATCATTTACACACAGATATGAGCACACATGAATGCATATTCACTCAAATATAGTTGCACATTCAAATACCTATACATATACACAATCATGAACCCACACAATTTCAAGTGCACATGCACAATTATTAATGCACACACCAAACAGATGAAAATTTACACCCATATCTATAAATATTAAAAAATACACACACTTGCCCACACTCATAATTACTCTCTTGCATAAAATCACAGTCATCGTGCACGTGTATATCTCAATAACATGATCTCATACAGAAGAATTATTATAGCTCAAGACTTCTAGCCAACTAAGTAGAGGTGGCATTCTTCCTATTCTTTATCATTTTTTAACCCTGAAACAATCACAAGGGCAGTATTTATTATAATGCAGAGCACTTAAAATGTGCTGTGAGCATTGCAAACATATCAAGATGAATGCTCTGAAACTGGGACTTTGGAAGACAGTTTCAGTGTTTGGATATGTGACAGGTCAGAGTAAGAATAGGCCATAAAGAGGCCACATGGTAGGAAGGAGCACATTTCACTTCCCCCTACACATGGGAGAAAATCCTGGCCAATTTACGTCGGAACAGAGCACACAGTCATCAGAAACACAGCATATTTGAAAACAGGAGATCAAAAATTGTAGTGGATATTGAAAAACCAGACAGTAAGGAGAGGACTTCAGAACAATAAGAGCCCAAGGGGTAGCGTGGACACCAGGGCGGGGACTGAGGCCCCTGGCCGGTGCTCACTAGGCTCGCCACAACATTAAGGAGGGAGCTGGGTCAACCGCTCCCTCTCCAGCAAAACAAAGTTTTAGCTGCACCAGGATAAACCCAGTTGATTGAAATCTCACAGAGAGGAGTTGGGGGCTCAGTGGCAGACAAGCTGGGGGTGTGAACACCCATGCATATGCTGGGGAGGACTGCACACCGGAGCTCGCCTGATTGCTGGCGCCATTGAGATAGCCGCACACCTGAGCTCTCAGGACCTTTGGCTCCTGGCGCCATTGGGACAGCCATGCGCCTGACCTCGAGGGAGCCCAGCGCCCACCGGACTGCTGCACACCTGAGCTCGTGGGACTGTCGGATCCTGGCACCCGGGAGACAGCTGTATGCCTGAGCTCGTGCCACTGTCAGAGCCTGCCATTGGGGACGATTGTGCGAGGATTGGCACCCGTGTGTGACTGCAGGTGGCTGCGAGATCATAGACACCCGCATGCAATTGGGGTAGGCAAACACTTCCTCAGAACATACCCCTGAGGCCCTGGGTGGAGAGGCCCAGGGCTAGCTCTGAGGACAGTAGCGCAAAGATAACTGAGTGCTGAACAGGGAGAAAAGCAACACTGTCACCCCTAGGTCATTGCAGCCAACAAGACCAGAAACACCAGCTCAGCAAGATTGAAAACAGCAAGAGTTGTTGGAGTATTTTTTTAATATTTTTTTTCTTTTTTCTTGTTGCTTTTTTACTTTTTTCTTTTTTTTAAATTTAAAATTTTTTTCTATTATTTTTCCTTATTTTTATCTTTTTTCACCCCTCAACACCCTTTGCTTGTCATTACTTCTTTCTCATCTTATTCCTTCTTCCTTTCCTTCCAATTTTATCTCCTTCCTTTCTCTTTTTTCTTTTCTTGTTCTTTCTTCTCTTCTTTCTTCTCTTTCCATTTTTTCCTCTTTTCTCTTTTTAAATACCCATGAGTGAGATAAAAACAAAACAACAACAAAATAAAACCAACTGTGGAACTGTGAAAAAACCAGAGCTGGTCCCAAGGAGGGGGCATTCCAACAGATAAGACAGTGGAACCTGTGAACACCAGGATACCTGAAGGAGACAGCACCAATGAATCTCACAGGTATTCTACCACAGAAGTTCACACCATAAACCCAGGGAGCCAGAACAGACCAATTTAAGAAGCTAAGGCTAATAAGAACAGCCTCAAAAACAATGGGAAGACAAAGAAATAATCCCCAAATGAAAGAAAAGGAGGAAGCCCCAGAAAGAATGCTAAATGAAACAGAGGCAACTCAACTGTCAGAGGCTGAGTTCAAAACAATGGTTGTCAGGAAGCTCCATGAGCTCTCAATGAGCTACCAGAAACTTTAGGGAAGCTACAATGAACTCACTGCAAACTATATCAACATGAAAAAGGAAATAGAAACTATCAACAAGGGCCAAGAGGAAATGATGAGTACAATTTCTGAACTGAAGAACACAGTGGAAGGCATGAAAAGCAGAATTGATGAAACAGAAGATCGAATTAGCAAGTTGGAGGACCAAGTAGAAAAAAACACCCAGAAAGAGCAAGAAAAGAAAAAGAGGCTCAAAAAGAATGAAGAGGGATTAAGAGAAATGCAAGACAATATGAAACGTAATAATATCCGTATAATAGGGATACCAGAAGGAAAAGAAGAAGAGCAAGGGATAGAAAACCTATTTGAAAAAGTAATGATGGAAATCTTCTCTAATTTGATGAGAAAAAAAGTCACACGAATCCAGGAAACACAAAGAGTCCCAATCAGGAGGAACCCCAAGAAGCCCACTTCAAGACACATCATAATTAAAATGGCAAAATTCCAAGACAAAGAGAGAATCTTCAAGGCAGCAAGGGAGAAAAAGGAAGTAATGTACAAGGGGGCTCCAATAAGGCTGGCAGCTGACTTCTCAATGGAAACGCTCCAAGCTAGAAGAGAATGGCAAGAGATATTCCAAGTAATGAGAACCAAAGGCCTGCAACCAAGACTACTTTGCCCAGCAAGGCTTTCAATCAAGATAGAAGGCCAAATAAGGAGCTTCCCAGACAAAAGAAGTCTCAAAGAACACACCTCGACCAAACCAGTTCTGCAAGAGATGCTGAAGGGACTGTTTTAAGGAAAGAAAGGAAAAGGGAGAGAGAGAGAGAGGAACATAGGTACGAAAATGACAATGAATCAGTACATATCAATAATAACATTAAATGTAAATGGATTAAATGCTCCAATCAAAAGGCATAGAATAGCTGAATGGATAAGAAAGCATGACCCACACATATGCTGCCTACAAGAGACCCACCTCAGGACAAAAGACCTACA
>PVKU01007991.1:0-79263 GCA_004027475.1 Anoura caudifer
GTTGGTTCTCTTTTTATTTTAATACTGTTTTCTTTAGCCATGCAGAAGCTTTTTATTTTGATGAGATCCCATTTGTTTATTCTTTCCTTTATGTCCCTTGCTTTAGGGGACATATCACTAAAAATCTTGCTGTGTGAAATGTCTGAAATTTTCCTGCCTATGTTCTCCTCTGGGACTTTAATGGTGCCACGGCTTATATTTAAATCTTTTATCCCCCTTGAGTTTGTTTTTGTGTATGGTGTAAGCTGGTGCTCAAGTTTCATTTTTTTGCATGTAGCTGTCCAGTTCTCCCAACACCACTTGTTGAAGAGGCTACTTTTACTCCATTTTATGTTGCTGCCTCCTTTGTCAAATATTAATTGACCATAGAGAATTGGGTTTATTTCTGGGCTCTCTGTTCTATTCCACTGGTCCATGTGCCTGTTTTTGTGCCAGTACCAGGCTGTTTTGATTACAGTGGCCTTGTAATACAGTCTGGTATCAGGTATTATGATCCCTCCAACTTTGCTCTTCTTTCTCAAAATTGCTGCAACTATTCGAGTTTATGATTCCATATAAATTTTTGAAGTGTGTATTCTACATCTGTGAAATATGCCATTGGTAATTTGATAGGTATTACATTGAATCTGTAAATTGCTTTGGGTAGTATGGACATTTTAATGATGTTAATTCTTCCAATCCATGAACACGGTATACATTTCCCTTTGTTTGTGTCTTCCTTGATTTCTTTCTTCAGTGTTGTGTACTTCTCTGAGTATAGATCTTTTATTTCCTTGGTTAGGTTTATTCCTAGGTATTTTATTTTTATTTTTGCTATATCAAATGGGATTTTTTCCTTGACTTCTGCTTCTGCTGTTTCATTGTTGGTATACAAAAATGCCTTTGATTTCTGGATATTGACTTTGTATCTTGCTGTTTGGCCAAATTCATTTATTAGATCAAGCAGCTTTTTGGCCGAGTCTATAGGATTTTCTATGTACACTATCGTGTCATCTGCAAACAATGATAGCTTTGTTTCCTCCTTTCTAATTTGGATGCCTTTTATTTCCTTTTCTTGTCTAATTGCTGTGGCTAAGACTTCCAATACTATATTGAATAGAAGTGGTGAAAGTGGACAACCTTGTCTTGTTCCTGATCTTAGTGGAAAAGATTTTAGCTTTTGCCCATTGAGTATGATGTTGGCTGTGCGTCTCTCATATATGGCCTTGATTATGTTGAGGAATGCTCCCTCTATTCCCACTTTGCTGAGTGTTTTCATCATAAATGGGTGCTGTACCTTATCAAATGCTTTTTCTGCATTTATTGATAGGATCATGTGATTTTTGCCTTTGCTTTTGTTTATGTGATGTATTACGTTTACTGATTTGCATATGTTGAACCATCCTTGCATCCCTGGGATGAATCCCACTTGATCATGATGTATGATCCTTTTAATGTATTGTTGGATGCGGTTTGCCAATATGTTGTTGAGAATTTTAGTATCTATGTTCACAAGTGATATTTGCCTAAAGTTTTCTTTCTTTCTTGTGTCTTTATCTGGTTTGGGGATTAGGATGATGCTGGCTTCATAAAAAGAGTTTGGGAGTTTTCCATCTTCTTGGATTTTTTGGAATAGTCTATGAATGATAGGGGTTAGCTCTTCCTTAAATGCTTTGTAAAATTCTCCTGTGAAACCATCCGGTCCTGGGCTTTTGTGTGTTGGGAGTTTTTTTTTTATTACAGCTTCTATTTCATCTGCTGTTATTGGTCTGTTCAGGTTTTCTGCTTCTTCCTCATTGAGTTTTAGGAGATTATATTTTTCTAGAAACATGTCCATTTCACCTAGGTTTTCAAATTTCTTGGCATACAGTACTTCATAGTAATTTCTTACAATCCTTTGTATTTCTGTGGTGTCAGTTGTAATCTCTCCTCTTTCATTTCTGATTGTGTTTATTTGGGTTCTCCCTCTTTTTTTCTTGATGAGTCTGCTTAAAGGCTTGTCAATTTTGTTTATCTTTTCAAAGAACCAGCTCTTGGATTCATTGATCCTTAGAATTGTGCTTTTAGTCTCTATGTCATTTAATTCTGCTCTGATCTTTGTTATTTCCTTCCTTCTACTTGCTCTGGGCTGTCTTTGTTGTTGTTCCTCGAGTTCTTGTAGGTGTAGGGTTAAGTTGTTTGTTTGAAATGTTTCTATCTTTTTTAGGTAGGCCTGTATTGCTATGAACTTCTCTCTGAGGATTGCCTTCGCTGTGTCCCATAAGTTTTGGGTCGTTGTGAGTTCATTTTCATTTGTTTCCAGAAACTTCTTGATTTCTTCCCTAATTTCATTCTTGACCCATTCATTGTTTAATAACATGCTATTCAATCTCCATGATTTTGAGGATTTGGGGTATTTCCCCTTGGGGTTGGTTTCTAGTTTCAGTCCCTTGTGGTCAGAGAAAATGCTTGGTATGATTTCAATTTTCTTGAATATGTTGAGGCTTGTTTTGTGTCCTATCATGTGGTCTATCTTTGAAAATGTTCCATGTGCATTAGAAAAGAATGTGTATTTAGTTTCTTTGGGATGAATGGCTCTCTCTGTATATATATCAGTTAAGCCCATTTCCTCCAGAGTGTTGTTCAATGCCACAATATCTTTGTTGATATTTTGTTTGGAAGATCTGTCCATTTTTGACATTGGGGTGTTAAAATCCCCTACTATAATTGTGTTGCTGTCAATATCTTTCTTGAAGTCCTCTAAGATTTTCTTGATGTATTTAGGTGCTCCTATGTTGGGTGCATATATATTTACATTGCTTATGTTCTTGCTGGATTCTTCCCTTGAGTATTATGAAGTGACCTTCTGGGTCTCTCTTTATGGCTCGTCTTTTGAAGCCTATTTTGTCTGATATGAGTATTGCTATCCTGGCTTTTTTTTTCCTGTCCATTTGCTTGGAAAATTTGTTTCCAGCCCTTCACTTTGAGTCTGTGTAGGTCTTTTGTTCTGAGGTGGGTCTCTTGTAGGCAGCATATGTGTGGGTCATGCTTTCTTATCCATTCAGCTATTCTATGCCTTTTGATTGGAGCATTTAATCCATTTACATTTAAGGTTATTATTGATAGGTACTGATTCATTGCCATTTTCGTACCTATGTTCCTCTCTCTCTCTCTCTCTCTCTCTCTCTCTCCCTTTTCCTTCCTTTCCTTAAAACAGTCCCTTCAGCATCTCTTGCAGAACTGGTTTGGTAGAGGTGTATTCCTTGAGACTTCTTTTGTCTAGGAACCTCCTTGTTTGGCCTTCTAGCTTGATTGAAAGCCTTGCTGGGTAAAGTAGTCTTGGTTGCAGGCCTTTGGTTCTCATTACTTGGAATATTTCTTGCCATTCTCTTCTAGCTTGGAGCGTTTCCATTGAGAAGTCAGCTGCTAGACTTATCAGGGCTCCCTTGTACATTACTTCCTTTTTGGTCCCTTTCTGCCTTTAAGATTTTCTCTTTGTCTTGGAATTTTGCCATTTTAATTATGATGTGTCTTGAAGTGGGCCTCTTTGGGTTCCTCTTGATTGGGACTCTCTGTGTTTCCTGGATTTGTGTGACTTTTTCTCTCATCAAATTAGGGAAGTTTTCCATCATTACTTTTTCAAATATGTTTTCTATCCCTTGCTCTTCTTGTTCTACTTCTGGAATCCCTAGTATATGGATATTATTACATTTCATATTGTCTTGCATTTCTCTTAATCCCTCTTCACTCTTTTTGAGTCTCTTTTCCTTTTCTTGCTCTTTCTGGGTGTTTTTTTCCTACTTTGTCCTCCAACTCGATGATCCAATCTTCTGCTTCATCAATTCTGCTTTTCATTCCTTCCACTGTGTTCTTCAGTTCAGAAATTGTACTCTTCATTTCCTCTTGGCCCTTGTTGATAGTATCTATTTCCTTTTTCATGTTGATATAGTTTGCAGTGAGTTCATCGTAGCTTCCCTGTAGTTTCTGGTAGCTCATTGAGAGCTCATGGAGCTTCCTGACAACCAGTGTTTTGAACTCAAAATCTGACAGTTGAGCTGCCTCTGTTTCCTTTAGCATTCTTTCTGGGGCTTCCTCCTTTCCTTTAATTTGGGGATTATTTCTTTGTTTTCCCATTGTTTTTGAGGTTCTTCTTATTAGCCTTAGCTTCTTAAATTGGTCTGTTCTGGCTCCTTGGGTTTATGGTGTGAACTTCTGTGGTAGAATACCTGTGAGATTCAGTGGTGCTGTCTGCTTCAGGTATCCTGGTGTTCACAGGTTCCACTGTCTTATCTGTTAAAATGCCCCCTCCTTGGGACCAACTCTAGTTTTTTCACATTTCCAGGGTTGTTTTTTTATTGTTGTTGTTTTCTTTTGTTTTGTTTTTGTCTTACTTGTGGGTATTTAAAAAGAGAAAAGAGGAAAAATGGAAAGAGAGAAAGAAGAGAAGAAAGAAAAAGAAAAGAAAAAAATAGGAAGGAAGAAGAGATAAAACTGGAAAGAAAGGAAGAAGGAATAAGGCAAGAAAGAAGATACACAAAGCAAAGGGCGTTGAGGGGTTAAAAAAATATAAAAATAATGAAAAAAATAATAGAAAAAATTAAAATTTAAAAAGAGAAAAAAGAAAAAAGCAACAAGAAAAAAGAAAAAATAAAATTGAAAACAACAACAACAACTCTTGCTGTTTTCAATCTTGCTGAAGTGGTGTTTCTGGTCTTGCTGGCTGCAATGGCCTAGGGGTGATAGTATCACTTTTCTCCCTGTTCAGCATTCAGCTATCTTTGCTCTGCTGTCCTCAGAGCTAGCCCTGGGCCTCTCTGCCCAGGGCCTCAGGTGTATATTCTGAGGAAGGGTGTGCCTATTCCAGTTGCACGCAGGTGCCTATGATCTCCCAGCCACCAGCGGTCACAGATGGGCACCAATCCTTGCGCAATCATCCCCGATGGTGGGCTCAGACTGTCATGCGAGTTCAGGTGTGCAGCCGTCCCAATGGCACCAAATGCTAATGGTCCTGTGAGCTCAGGCTAGCAGCCGAACAGCTGTCCAGCAGGCGGGTGCCTGTCCCAATGGCACCAGGAGCCAAAGGTCCTGTGGGCACTGGGCTCCCGCAAGCTCAGGGTTGCAACTGTCCCACGGGTGCCGGGAGTCAAAGGTCCCGGGAGCTCAGGTGTGTGGCTGTCCCAATGGTGCCAGCCACCAACAATCAGGGGAGCTCTGGTATGCAGTCCTTCCCCAGGATATGCGTGGGTGTTCACAGCCCCAGCTTGTCTGCCACTGAGACCCCAACTCCTCTCTGTTAGATTTCAAGCAACTGGGTTTATCCCAGTGCAGCTAAAGCTTTGTTTGGCTTTGGAGGGAGCGGTTGACCCAGCTCCTCCCTAATCTTGTGGCGAGCCTGGTGAGTGCCGGCCCGGGCCTCAGTCCCGGTCCTCAGTCCCGGCCCTGGTGTCCGAGCTGCCCCTTGGGCTCTTATTGTTCTGAAGTACTCTCCTTACTATCTGGTTTTTCAATGTCCTCTACAATTTTTGATCTGTTTTCAAATATGCTGTGTTTTGATGGCTGTTTGCTCTGTTCCAATGTAAATTGGCCAGGATTTTCTCCCATGTGTAGGGGGAAGTGAAATATGCTCCTTCCTACTGTGCCGCCATCTTCTGTCTCCCAATTTGTCCAAATTTTTGTCTGTATTTTCCTCTTTATCTTTTAAACTTTTCTACAATCAGTGTGCAAACCTACCTAACATATTTCTTTCTCAAAACTTCCCCTTCAAACCACACATACACACACAGGCACACACACAGACCCACACACATTACTTATTTGTCAGCAGTATATTTTGAGTAGGTTATATTTTGTTCTTGTTTTCAGAATGTGTCTTTGACTTGGTCTTGTCTGTAGATTATGCTATCTTCTCTAGTCTTCATGAAAATGCTAATTCAAAATTTTAAGATTTATTTTTATATTTTCATACAGAAAATTTCTTTATTCTGTCCTCGCATCCCCTCAATCTTGGCAACTATGTACATGTTCTCCATCTCTACAGTTTTGCTTCTTCCCAAATAAGATATAAATTCATATGATACATCAATGTTTATGGATGGCTTTTTCACTTAGCAAAATGCATCTGAACTTGATCTATGTTTCTGAATGTACCAATAGTTCCTCTAATTATGTTTATTTAAAAGTTTCCTTTTTATTAAACATATTGGGGTAACATTGGTCAATAAAATTATGTATGTTTCGAGTGTACAATTCTAGGATGATACATCATCTGTATATTGGACTTTGTGTGTATACCACCCAAAGTCAAATCTCCTCCAGTCACCATATATTTGACCTCCTTTACCCTTTGCTACTCCCACACCCCTTTTCCATACTGTTGTCTATGCCCATGAGTTTGGTTTTTTGTTTATTCTTTTTGTTCTTTTGTTGCTTTGAGTTTTATTCCAATGTGTGAGTGAAATGATATGGTTCTTGACTTTTTCTGTCTGACTTATTTCACTTAGCTCAATATTTTCAAGATCCATCGAAGACATGAAAACAACTGAAAGTGTCCTTCAACAGTTGATTCGAAAAAGAAGAGGTGGTACATATATACAATGTAATGCTACTGAGCCATAAATATTATGAAATACTGCCATGTGCAACAGAGTTTTTTCTTTAAAAAAAGATTTTATTTATTTACTTTAGACAGAGGGGAAGGGAGGGAGAAAGGGGGAGAGAAACATTAATGTATGGTTGCCTCTTGCATGTCCACCACTGGGGAACCAGACTGCAACCCAGGCATGTGCCCTGACTAGGAATTGAACTGGAGATCCCCTGCAGGCCAGCACTCAATCCACTGAGCTACACCATTCAGAGCCAAAGATTTTCTTTACCAAAAGCATGTTTCATCTTCCTGAGATCAATTGGGAAATTTAAAATGAAATTTAGATGATTTTAGAGTTGAGGATGTTTAGAGCAGGAAGCCTTCTTTGCACCACTCAAGCACCAAGGAGCAAAATTCTGCTCTACCTTTTGGTTCACAGTAAGTGAGAAAAACAGTAAAGGGGACAAATATTACTGGGAGGAAAAATGCTAGTTTCTTTATATGCATTTTACTATTTCTTTCCTCAAGTATCTTCAAAGTAATTGACATCATGTAAGGAAATTGACCTTTTGGGAAAATTTCCAAAATCCACTCAAGTCACAAGTAGCGGAACCACCACTCCAACATAATTCCTCTAGCTTCTAACCAGACTCTTAAAAGGCTAAGTTGTGTCCTTCTTGGGAAAGGATACTTGGAGGTAGGGCTCTGACTCAGATTAATTCACATAGCATAGCAAAAAGTAATTTAGCTGGGTTTTGTGAAAATTATGGCTTCTTCTCCTCAACCCCTCTTTTTCTTTTACTTCCTTAAAAAGATTAAAAATTTTAAACATTTAACAGCTTAATTGAAGAGTTATTTACATACCATAAAATTAAACCATTGTAAGTATACAATTCAATAATTTATAATTAATCTGTAGAGCTAAATAACCACCTTGACAATCCAATTTTAGAAAAATTTCATCACCTCAAGGAATTTCTATTTGCAGTAAATATTTATTCCTACTACTAACCCCAAGCAAACAATGATCTGTTTTGGGTCTACGTAAATTTGCCTCTTATGGATTTTTAAAATACATTAAATCATATATTATATAGATTTTTGTGTGGATTCTTTCACTTAACATAATGTTTTCATGGTTCATACTTCTCATGGCATATATAACAGCTTATTCCTCCTTATTGTCAAAAAGTAATCCATTTTATGGAGTTTCATATTTTGTTTAACCACTCACCAGTTAATGAATATTTATTTGGATCATTGTACTTTTTGACTATCATAAATAATGCCACCATAAATAATCACATAACCCTTTTCCTGTGGTACTAATATTGATTTCTCTTGAAGTCACTACTAGGAGTGAAATTGCAGGGTCATATGTAAAAAGAAACAGCCAAACTATTTTTAAAGTGACTGAAATATTTTACATGCTAATCAAATGTATAAGGATTCACTTGCCCTTATTCTTGCCAACACATGGAATTATATGTCTTCCTTTTTTTGCCAACTTTTTGAAGTATAACTGACAAAAACTGTATATATTTAAGGTGCATGATATGATAATTTAATATACATATACATAATCTGTTTTTCATTACAGCTATTCTAATGACTATAAAGTAGATAATTATTATGGATTTAATTTTATGTCCTTAAAAACTGATGCCAAGCAACTTTTCATGTACTTACTAATAATTTGTGTATTTTCTTTGTTGAAATAACTATCAAATCATCAGCTTAATATTTTCTTAAATTCAAAGATTTTTTAATAGTTTTCAGTTCACAGCAATATTGAGAGAAATGTACATAGACTGAGAAATATAAAGAGATTTCCCATATGCCCCCGCTTCCCATACATGTGTAATCTTCCCCATTATCAGACTTCTCACCATAGTGGTATATTTGTTACAATTAATGAACCTACATTGATATATCATAATTGGATTATTTTTCTTATTAGTGAGTAGTAAGTGTCCTTTGTTTTATTGTTATTTTTTTCTTTTTGTTGAATTTATGGGGTGACTTTGGTTAACAAAATATATAGGTTTTAGGTGTACAATTCCACACCATATCATCTCTGTACACTGCATGGTGTGTTCACCACCCCAAGTCAAGTCTCCATCCATCACCATTTATTCCCCCTATGCCCTCCTCTGCCTCCCTATCCCACAATCACCACACTGTTTTCCTTGTGCAGAAGTTTTTTTCTTGTTTTTTTTTTTTTTTCCTTTTTGCTCAATCTCTCCACCTTTGCACACCCAGGCTCCCCTTCTGGTTTGTATATTTTGAATTCATGTCCTTTATCTTACAAATGATTTGCATTCTTTTTTATTCTGCAACTTGTCTTTTTATATTCTTCCTGGTATGCTTTGAAGTGCAAAATATTTTACTCATAATGAAGGCAAATGTATCCTTTTCTTTTTTGTTTTTCTTATCATGTTCATGGTTTCACATCTAAGATTCTTTGCATAACTTGAGTTCACAAAGGTTTTTCTCTTAAAAATTTATAATTTCATGTTGATATATGTTTTATTAATATATTGATATATGTTTTGTTAATTTTAATAAAGTGTGATTTGTTAAACTTCATCTTTTGCATAGGCCACCCAATTGTTCCAGCATCATTGTGTAAGTCTTTTCTTTCTCCATTGTTCTTTCTCCATTGCCTTTGCACATTTGTTAACCTGTTGAACATATTTGTGATAGTCTATTTTTAGCACTGTATTCTGCTATATTGATCTGCATGTCAACCCTAGGATAAATACATAATACATTTACTGATAAAATCAGTTGTGAAATCAAGGAGCAGGAAAGCAATAACTGTTCTTTTTAAAAATTGTTTTGGATATTCTAGTTGCTTTGTATCTTCATTTATATTCCATTACCATCTCACTTGTATCAAAAAGTTTCTTGGAATTTTGATAAAGATTGTGTTGTGTCTGTGTAACATTTTTGGGAAAAATTGCAACCTTGATAACAATTATTCTTCAAATCCATTAACATGAATGACTTTCAATTTATTAAGATATGCATTAATTTATCTCAGCAATGTTTTATAGTTTTCAATGTACAAATCTTGCACTTCTTTAGTTAGCTTTTCCCTAAAATTATATTATTTTCTGCTATTTTGAGTACTGTAGAGATTACTTAATTTACTACAGATTAGTGTTTATTTAACCAGGGTAAAATACGGAACTTCATTATAGCTTTTTTACTTCATGCCTCCTTCTGCTAATACTGCATATATATTATAAACCCAAATTATAGTGTCAAAATTATTGCTTTACACAATTGTACAAGTATAAAAGAAGAAATAGCATTTTATCATGTGTGTATACAGGAGCCTTTTATATTAATTTACTTATTTTTAATTTACAGTGCTTTCTATTTTATCCTTTGTTTGTAATATATACTGTTATCACCTTTTTTTTTATCCTGGAGGACTTTATATAATATTTATTGCAAGGCAACAAATTATCTCAGTCTTTGTTTAGCTGTGATGCCTTTATTTCATCTTCACATAGGAAGGATACTTTGGTGGATATAGAATAATTGATTGCCTTTTTTATTCATTCATCGCTTTGTATCTGCCCTTCTATGCCCTTTTGTATCCATTGTTTTGGGTGAGAATTTGACCATTAATCATACTGATACTTCCCTGTATGTAAGGAGTTGTTTTTCTCTTGTTGCTTTTAATATTTTCTTTTTAACCTTGGATATCAGTATTTTAACTGTGGTTTGTCTAGGTATGGGTCTCTTTCCACTTATTTTCTCAGGGGTTAATTGAGTTTTTAAGTATGTAAAATTAATATTTGGCATTAATCTTGGGATGACTTCCAATATTTTTTCTGCCTCTTTTTCTCTCCTCTCCTTTTGGTGCACCCATTAAATGTATATTGGTATCCACAATTTTAGCCTACAGATCTCCCATGTTATGTTTTTATTTATTCAAAGTTTCATTTTATTTTATTTCCTTTATCATCACTCAAGGACATTTTTTCATTGCTTTTCAGATATAGAGAAAGGATGAGAGATAAACATAGATGTTAGAGAGAAACATCATCAGCTGCCTCCCATATGTGCCTGGACTGGGGATCTTACGCATCCAAATTGGAATTCGCATCCACAACCTTTCAGTTACCAGACGATGCCCCAAACAACCAAGCCATACCAGCCAAAGCTCTTCAATTTTTTTTCTCTTTCTGTTTTTCAAAAGAGATTATTTCTAGTGACTTAAAAAATCCTAAGTCCTTTAACCTGTCATCTTGGATCTGCTATTGTGCCCCTCCCATAAATTATTCTTTAGTTACTATACTCTTTACCTCCAGAATTTCTATTTAGTTCTGTATAATTTAGGTCTTGTTATTTGGAATTTTTACTTATTACTTGGTACCACAATTTCTTTCAATGTTTTAAGGAGAACATCATGAATACTTTGCACATATTTATATGGTCTCTTTTTAAGCTTTTGTCTCCTAAATGCATTAGCTGTGGGCACAGATAGACAATTTCTATTGACTGCTTTCCCCCCAGATGAAGAATTACACTTTTTTGTTTCTTTGTATGCCTCATAATTTTTGTTGAATACTGAGTATAATATATATATATATATATATATCACAGCAAGTATGAACTATCACTTTTCCACTAAATATTGTTATTAAATCCAAATTTTTTGTTTGTTCATTTAATGTTTGTTTAGTAGCTTGCCTAGAAAAATATGGGATTCTGTATCTTTCATGGCATGTGGCCATAATGCTTCTGCCTAGTTTTTGTTATTATTGTTGTTCATATATATTTTTAAGCCTGGCTTCCTTCAGTTTGTCCTGCTTTCTACATAGCTCCATGGTCAGTAAATGATTATACAGAAGCTTTATTCAAATACCTTGAAGTAATGAGTTTTTTTATTTTTTGGTGATGGATCACTGTGTAGGTAAGAATGTTCACACAATATTTAGGCTATTTTCAAGTCTATCAGTTTTTACTTTTCACTGAGCCTTTTATGTCTCCTCTGTACATTCACACAGCTTCAGGATCAACCAGGAGTGTGTGACAAGATTAACCACTCTCCAGGTCCTACTGCAAGTACCTATAACCTCAGATGTGATCATATTTATACTTGCCCCATCACAAATGCTACTTTAGGTTAGTAGGACTATTATTCCCCCCTACTTACCCATCTTTAAGTTGTCACTTCCACTGGCAAGGTGTGGCTATTTTCCACCACTCTCAAGCAGTAAGCCGCTTTCTACCAAGGCAGTACAGACACCAGACATGACAGTCGCTGCACTCAGCCAGAACCTCTGCACCTGCCATTGGGGTGTGGTGGAGGGTTGCAATGGAGTCAAGATAACACACGCTCCCACTCTTCTCATCTGGAGTTCAACAGTTTTTCTAGTATAAATACTTCTCACGATACTGTTAAGTCATAAATACTTCATTTTTGATTGCCGTTGATAGATTTTGAGTGTCAAAATAGCTGTTTTATCTTTTTTGTCCCATTTTGTAGCTATTTGGGGGGGGAGGATTTATCAACTTCCTTATTCTGACATATATAAAAGTCTCATTTCTAAATAAGATTTTAAAAATGAATATCTGAGTTTTTCGGTCCCGGCCAAGATGGAGGCAGAGGTAGAAACCCTTCACTTCCTCACACAACCAAAAGGAGGATAACAACCATTCCAAAATCAATAAACAGCCAACATCACCAGGAAATCAAACTGCATTGAACTCCGACAACCAGGGAATTAAAGAAAAAGCAACCAGGCTGGTAAGGTGGACCCTGAGGGTGGGCTCAGGAAAACCACAGCAAGGAGGCTGAGGGGCAGGGCTGACTGCTGAGCTCAGCAGTGGTGTGCAGAAAGGACTGACTTAAGGGGAAAACTCAGACTCAGAGCTGACAGTGGCTGGGGTTATAGGGGTGAGACATACTTCAAGTCCAACCAAGAGTCTGTTGGAAAATGCTCTAGAGACAAGCAAGAAAGCTGCATTGTTCCCTCTCTGGTCCCTCCCCAACAGGCAGGGCCGCAGAGCAATAAAGAGGGTTGCCCTGCCAGGGTGAACACCTGAGGCCCTCCCCACTTACAACCTATTAGCTGAGCCAAGACAAAGAAATATGGCCCAAATGAAAGAACATAGCAAAACCTCAGAAAGAGAACTAAGCGATGAGGAGATTGCCAACCTATCTGATGAAGAATTTAAAGCCCTGGTAATCAAAATGCTCACAGAACTGATTGAACTTGGTCAAAAAATGAAAGAATAAATGAAAGATACCCAAAATGAAATAAAGCAAAATATTCAAGGAACCAACAGTGACAAAAAGGAAACCAGTATTCAAAGCAATGATTTGGAACAAAAGGAACAAATAAACATCCAACTGAATCAGAATGAAGAAACAAGAATAAAAAAAAAAAAGAAAGAAAGAAAGAAAGAAAGAAAGAAAGAAAGAAAGAAAGAAAGAAAGAAAGAAAGAAAAGAGACTGAGGATTCTCTGGGACAACCTGAAACATTCCAATATGTGAATTATAGGGGTGCCAGAAGGAGAAGAACAAGAGCAAGAAATTGAAAACTAATTTGAACAAATAATGAAGGAAAATGTCCCTAATCTGGTGAAAGAAATAGACTTCCAGGAAATCCAGGAAGCCCAGAGAGTTCCAAAGGAGTTAGACCCAGAGAGGAACACACCAAGGCACATCATCATTAAGTTACCCAAGATTAAAAACAAAAAGAAAATTCTAAAGGTGGCAAGAGATGAGGAGGCAGTTACCTACAAAGGTGTTCCCATAAATCTATGGGCTGATTTCTCAAAAGAAACTTTACAGGCAAGAAGGGTCTGGAAAGAAGCATTCCAAGTCATGAAAGGCAAGGACCTACATCCAAGATTATTCTATCCAGAAAAGCTTTCATTTAGAGTGGAAGGGCAGATAAAGTGCTTCCCAGATAAGGTCAAGTTAAAGGAGATCATCATCACCAAGCCCTTCCTATATGAAACGTTAAAGGGACTTATCTAAGAAAAAGAAGATAAAAAAAATATGAACAAGGAAATGACAACAAACTCACAACTATCAACAAATGAACCTAAAAGAAAAGAAAAACAATGAAAACAATAACTAAGCAAACAACCAGAACAGGAACAGAATCAGAGAAATGGACATCACACAGAGGGAGTTCAGTGGGGAAGAGGAAGGGAGCAATGGGGGGTGAGTTACAGGGAAGGAAAAGCATGATTAGTAGGCATAAAATAGATGGGGAGAAATAAAAAATGGTACAGGAAGCAGAGGACTCAGAGAACTTATATGTACAACCCCTGGATATGAACTAAGGGGAGGGTGGGATGCTGGAGGGTTGGGGGGGGCAGGGTGGAGGAGGGATAAAGGGAGAAAAATTGGGAACACTCTAATAGCATAATCAATAAAAATACTTAAAATTTAAAAAATGAGTATCTGCTCACCACATTGTTAAAGACAAAGTAAAGATTAGAAATAATGTGAATTTAAAAAAATTCATAGTAATTTAGACATAGTTCCACAATGTAACTAAATATATTTTAAGTGAATAATGGGTACTTATAAAAAAGTAAAAACTTATAGTCAATTTAACCAGAGAGATATCAGGTATAGTTTAAATATGAATATGATCAGAATGTCAATAATGGAGACTTCTGAGATATGAACATAAAATTAAAGTTTCAAAATGGCCTATTTCCTAGTTTATTACCTATTTTCAGGTAATAAGAACTTCAATGCTGAATTTTAGAGAGTTTTCTCAAGAGTTTTTAGGAAATAGTTGAGGAATCATCCCCTGAATTCATGTTACATAAGAACTCAATAATAAAGGCAAATAAAGTTATCCTATTAATAAGCTTGAGGATAATACTGATAAGAGAACAAATATAAGGAATTTCACTTGCATTTCTTAAAACTAATAGAACCTTTTGTCTCTCTCTCCAAGTACAGTTTTTAAAGTTTACTTTGCTGTCCCATAATGTTTTTGCATTGAGTATGTACCACTATTTTAACCCCATTTCATGGGGTTGTTATTATTATTATTATTATTATTATTATTTACTTTCTCACTGGAAAGCAAATTCCTTGGGAATATCATCTATTCAGAAAAATCTATGTATTGATATATTTTTATTAAAAATAATTCATTATCTGGGTTATTTATATGTTTCAAAGTGATGTAAAATACCTAAACAACAATAAATATATAAAGCTTTAGCTATCTAAAACTAAACTATTAGTATTTACCAATACCATCAATGATGAAAAGGAATTGCAATAGTAATATTCATTTAAATGTTTTTGGAATGAGTATGTTCTCACTAACATACCTCAGTTTGTTTTTGCTTCACTCTACATTGCTGCTCCACGCTGGTGAGGGCTCTAGAGAGTACAACTGTTAACCATACAGTCCCAGGTTAAAGCCCAGAGTGTAACATTTTAGTTGTGCTTCCTTTTTTATTTTCTTTAGTTATAAACACACACCCATAAATACATGAAATTAAAAATACATATGTGCAATCCTGTATGGAATATTAGAAAATTTTAAATGATGTATGAGATTTTTTAGAAAACCTACCATTGTCTAAAAAGCTACACACAGAGAGTACAGATGTTCTTGAACTGCTCTCTGTAAGACTAAGCTCTGACAACCATTTCCTTTAAATAATGGATGACATAACTTTTTTAAAAGGGAAGTCAAAAAACGAGAAAAAGAAACTTTCTAGTTTTTTTAGAAGTTTGCTTTTGTTATCTTCCAGACAAGAACTTTATACTTCTCTCAGTGGAAACATCATACATCAGCTACACTAGTCAATACTTCAAGCTAAATATTGGATGGGGGGATCAATTTCTATGGCCTTTAATGCATTCAAATGCTAGGAAGTGAATTCTCCTATGGCAGCAACTTTTATGTATAAATGTTTCCTCTTTGGTGCACACACACACATATACACATTCAGTATTTACCTTTAGTGCCACAACTGGCAAATATTCATATATGTAATCTATAAATGCACTACCTCTTCATATATAGTACATGTATATACACACATATATATACACACATATATACACACATATATATAATTCTAAAAATACTAAATAAGTTAGAAATGAATGCAATGTGTAAGGAACAGATAATATACACATATATTAATTTTTTAGATTTAGAACAGGGATAATGTTTACAAAATAATTTCTTATTTATTATCAATTTTATCAATCTTTCTTTATATGAAGAGTCAGTATAAGGAAGGAGTTGAACATTCTGAACACATTCCCATTGTGTAACCAGATAAGAGGGAGGATGATTGTCCTTGTAATCATTATTTTAAACTCTCTATCTGAATAATTGCCTGCCTCCATTTAATCTAGCTCTCCTGAAGAATGATCTTGTTCTTTTAGTTGGGGTCTGTTTCTTTGTCTTCCCATTTTGGCTGCAACTTTGTATTTGTTTCTAAGTATCAGGTAGATCTGCAAAGACTCTGTCATAGGTCTCCGTCAGGCATTGCTTGTGACTGGCCCTGGTCCATCTGTTTGGAGCTATCAGCAATCCACAGCATGTGGCTCCTTCTCCTGTGCCTGTTTGTGTGCGGAAAGAACCAGACTGTGCACCAAGGCCAGCTTTTATCAGCACTGGGCCCAAAGGAGGGTCAGCCAAAGTCTCGTAGAATTCCCAGAGATTCGCCTTAGTTAATAAACTGAGCAGTGATATAGCCCTAAGCTGTAATCAGCAGCCCAGCTGAAGATCCATAACATGGGGCAGAGTAACTTCTGCAGGCAGGGCTAGTGCTTCCCCACAGGTTGATGCCATTTGGAGAGGAGAGCTCTGACTGAAAAAGATTGCTTCTGTAGCGTGGGAAATGACTCAGCACTGGGATCCTGGTGGCTGTTCCTTCAGTTCTCTCCCTAGAGCCACCAACCCCAGACTCTCCTCAAGCATCTCTAGTCCCTTTGCCCTCTCTCTGTCAGAGCCCAGGGTAAACCACTGCAAATGAAATTTTGTGTGTCGTCCCTTTAAGAAGCTCTCTGAATCTCCAACAACCTCTCCCTGGAAGACATAAACCTGCTGCTTTTCATAGCTGGTTGTTATCTGGGTTCCTTTCTGGCTCTGGTGCTGCATGCTAGGGAGCCCAGCTTGGAGCTTAGACACCAAACTTCCCAGGGGGAACTCTCCGGCCACTGAAATATCCCTCTGGCACTTTAGCTGCCACCCTTGGGAGCCCAGCCAGCCCTCTCATGCCTCCTCCACACTCCCTAGCAGTCCTGTTGTGGTGAACTGCTTTCTTCTTTCTGTCCCTGGTTATAAGTCTTCTCTCCATCTAGTGTTCAGTGTGTTATACAGACTGATTTCTCTACAAATTTAGTCGTAATCCCAGATTGGGCCTGGGAGGAAGTTAGTGCAGCCCCTCCTTCCTCCTCCACCATCTCGGATCTCCCCTCTACTAACTCTTTATATATTTCAGAATACTATTTAAACATTTTAAAAGGATTTGAATCACACTTCTCAAAGAAAGTTGAAAGCCTTACAGACAAATAAGAGAGACAAAGAAGCAAATTGATAAACTCCTTAGAATTTTAACTTAAAAGTATGTGTCTCGAGTCAGATAATAATACTTGCTATTTTGTGCATTTCCATCTATTATCTGGGTAAACTTAGATATTTTAATTAACTTTTCTATTGCTTCGTGTATAAGTGAACATAGTACTGATTTCATAAGGAAGTCATAAGATTAAAGGAGATAATGTAAAATTTTAGCCCACTAACTGGCACAGAGTGAGCATTTTAAATTTTAACTCTCTATTTCTCACTCTCCCCATGGGTTATTTTAAAATGTATCTTATCATCTGTTATTTTGGGGATTAGCTAGTTTTATGTTGCAGCGACTTTTACATAGAGACTATTATTGATAAGTGGTGCTCTTCATTAAGCATCCTTGACCTACTGGAAGGAGGACTGCATCTGTTTTGCTCTGGTGAGTCAGTTGACTCACTTACAGAAACCTGACAAGAAAACCATCAAAAAAACTTTGATTGATGGCTCAGTAAACACATTACTGGTCATATAAAATTCATCCATCTGTTATTTTGGGACTGAGTAGTTATTTGCAGTGCATTAAGGTATTGTGCCTAGGCAGTAGTTTAGATTATGTCACCTCTAAGAATACAGAAGCAGATCATTTGTCACAACCTCTTAAATATCGGTAATATCAATATATATTTATATAAATTCTCATTATTCAGGTATTTGTGTTCTTATAAATTCATCTAAACATTGAATTAGTAAATACTGAACCATTTCTTCTAGGGGATATATGGGGTTAAGTTACTATAATTTTCTGGCCACAACATTTTTATCAACCAATCAATACATAATTTGGTTTTATATGTTTTGTTTGAAGATACTTTATTATATATTGCTGGTTTACTACCAGTGAACTCAAGGTCAACAGCACTATAACTCCTGTCTAGAGGAAGATTATCTAACACATGTGTTTTTTGTTTGTTTGTTTGTTCATTTGTTTGCAAAGCACATCATAGTTTTTTTTTTTTTTTTTTTTTTTTTTTTTTTTTTTTTTTTTTTTTTTTTTTTTTTTTTTTTTTTTTTTTTTTTTTTTTTTTTTTTTTTTTTTTTTTTTTTTTTTTTTTTTTTTTTGCTTGGAGAACCTAAACAGTATTTTAGCATTATTATTGGAGGCCATTTTATATAGAGAAATCATTTAAAAATGTTATGATCTTATCATTTTACTCTCAATTTTAAAAGAGAATCAACAGTTTTACTTCTAGAGGATAATGATTCCTTTAAAGTTAAGAGAATAAATATCAAAAATCTTTTTTAAAAAAGTGGTGAAAGCAGACACCTTTATTCTATTCCTGATCTTAGTGAGAAAACTTTTAGTTTTTTTCCATTGGCTGTTTTATGTTGGCTGTAAGTTTCTTGTATATGGCCTTTATTACGCTGAAGGCCATATGATCCCTCTTCTCCCACTTTGCTGAGGGTTTGTATCATATATGGGTGCTGTAACCTATCAAATATTTTTTCAGCTTCTATTTATATGGCCTTGTGATTTTTGACTTTCTTTTGTTTATGCGATGTATTAAGTTTATTTATTTGTGAATATTGTACCACCCTTGCATTTCTGGGATGAATCCAAATTGATCATGGTGTATGTGATCTTTTTAATGTATTGCCAGATATGGTTCGCCAATATTTTGTTGAGGATTTTAGCATCTATGTTCATCAGTGATATTGGTTTGTAGTTTTTTTTTTTTTCTTGCGTCTTTATCTAGTTTTGGGATTAGGATGACACTGGACTCACAAAAAGAGTTTGGGAGATATCCCTCCTGTTGGGTTTTTTGAAATAGTTTGAGAAGGATAGGGGTTAACTCTTCCTTAAATGTTTTATAAAATTCTCCTGTGAAGACATCTAGTCCAGGGCTTTTGTGTGCTCACAGTTTTTGATTACTGCTTTAATTTAGTTAGATGTTATTTGTATGTTCAGGTTTCTTGCTTCTTCTTGATGCAGTTTTGGAAGATTATATGCTTCTAAAAATTTGTCCATTTCACCCAGGTTTTTTAATTTCTTGGTATATAGTTTTTTGTAGCATTGGAAGTTCTAGATACAGAAATCAGACAAGATAAAGAAGTAAAAGGCATCCAAATTGGAAAGGGGGAAGTAAAACTGTCATTGTTTCCAGATGACATGTTAGTAAACATAGAAAACCCTATAGACTCCACCAAAAAAATATTGGACCTAATAAGGGAATTTGGCAAACAGTGCAGTACAAATTCAATATTCAGAAATTGAATGCATTTTTGCATACTAACAACAAAACATCAGAAAGAGAAATTAGGAAGAAAATCCTGTTTGCTATAGCAACAAGAAAAGTAAAGTACCTAGGAATAAACCAGACCAACTAGGTAAAAGACCTGTACTCCGAAAATTACAAAACACTGAAGAAAAAATTAAGGAAGACACAAATAAATGAAGGCATATTCCATGTTCATGGATTGGAATAATTATCATCATCAAACTGTCCACACTTCCCAAAGCAATTTATAGATTCAATGCAATCCCTATTAAAGTATCAATGACATATTTCACAGATATTGAATAAACATTTCAAAAATTTCTATGGAACCCTAAATGACCCCAGATAACCTCAGCAAACTTAAAAAAGAAGACCAAGATAATACTTGATATCAAACTATATTACAAGGTCACAATAATCAAAACAGTCTGGTACTAGCATAAGAACAGAAATGTAGATCAATAGAACATAATTGAGAGCACAGAAATAAACCAATGTCTCTATGGTTAATTAATATTCAACAAAGGGGACAGAAGCATAAAATGGAGTAAAAATATACAGTTCAACAAATGGTGTTGGGAGATTTGGACAGCTACATGCAAAAAAATTAAATTCAAAAACCACCAACTTACACAATACACAAAAATAAACTCAAGATCCATAAAACACTTAAATATAACTCACAACACCATGAAAGTCCTAGAGGAGAACACAGGCAGGAAAATTCAGATATTCCATGCAGAAATATTTTCATTCATATGTCCTCTAGAGCAGGGGACATAAAGAATAAACAAATGGGACTTCATCAAAATAAAAAGCCTCTATATGCCTATAGAAAACATCAGCAAAATGAAATGGGAACCAATTGTATGGGAAAATATGTTTGCCAATGATACCTCAGACAAGGGTTTGATCTCTAAAATACATAAAAACTCACAGGACTCCACTCCAAGAAGACAAACAATCCAATTAGAAAATGGGCAAAGGACCTGAACAGATGCTTCTCCCAGAAGGACATACACAGGGCTCAAAGACATATGAAATGATGCTCAGCATCACTAGCCATCAGAGAGATGCAAATTAAAAACCACAATGAGATACCACTTCATACCAGTCAGAATGACCATCATAACCAAATCAACTAACTTCAAGTATTGGTGAGGTTATGGAGGAACGGGGACTCTAGTACATTGTTGGTGGGAATGCAGACTGGCACAGCCACTATGGAAAACAGTATGGAATTTCCTCAAAAGACTAAAAATGGAATTGCCTTTTGACTTGGCAATTCCACTGCTAGGATTATACCCTAAAGATCCTGAAACATCAATTCAAAAGAACCTATGCAGTACCCCAATGTTCATAGCAGCACAATTTACAATAGCCAAGTGTTGGAAATAGCCTAATTGCCCATCAGGAAATGAGTGAACCAAGAAACTATGGTACATTTACACAATGTAATACTAAGCAGCAAAAAGAAAGAAGGCATTCTTACTGTTCACAACAGCATGGACAGCATGGATGGATCTAGAGAGCATTATGCTAAGTGAAATAAACCAGACAGTGAAAGACAAATATCATATGATCTCACCTATAAGTGGAACCTTATCAACAAAACAAACAGGTGAACAAAATAGAATTAGAGACATGGAAATAAAGAACAAACTGAGAGTGACCAGAATGGAAAGGGGACGGGGATAATGGGAGAAAGAAAGGGAAGGGTCAAGTCAAGGAATAGGTGTAAAGGGCTTATGGACAAAGACAATAGGGGTGGGGAGGATTGAAAGTGGGAGGTAGTGGGTGGGTGGGACAGGGGAACAAGAATAAAAATATAAAAATAAAATAAAAATGGACAAATAGATTTAAAATAAAATCTTAAGAACTTACAATAGTCTTTATATGCTTTTTAATTTTAGATAATCAATTAATTTGTTGCTTTAAAAGAATAGGAAATAAACAAATAGGTACTAAAAAGACCACAGAAAGCACACTTGTTCACAGTACTGGAAGCTATAATAGGAAGGCAGTGTCAACTTGCTTCTCCCTAGCCTGCAACATGGATGCCTCTGTCCCAGATATTTTGTGCCATTATACAGATATACGTCCTTGAATTACAAAAGCACTGTATTGATTTTGAGGTTACAGATAACTTTTAGTAACTAGGTAAATTTGCAAATATAGAAGTCCACAAATAATGAGGATCCACTGTAATTTTAGATGGTACAATTCTTGGTAATATGACTGTAAATACTTTGTCCTTACGCATATTCTTTTAAATTAAATGTGGTATTTTAAATTTTAAAATCATAATCAAAATGTTAATATATATGGGATGACTCAGGGTAACCATGCTATGAATTCTTTGTGTTTAGAACCTCAGATTCATGAAACTGATAGTAATATTAGGATAATGATTTAATTTAGTTCAGGCTTAGATAAAGGAAAATCATTAACCTTTTAATGCTCTGCAAAGCGTCTGAGGAAGAGATTTCAAAAGAGTTGTTAACATTTGGGAAATCTTACTGCAAAATATTGGGGAAAAAGATGACCATAAATAGGTAAAATTGCTGGTGAGTAGTACTGACAAACCAAGAGTAACCACCTTGTATGTGAAGTGGCTACAATCCTCTTACCATGTGTTTTTTTCCAACAATACTAGAAGCCCAGGTATAAGGTAAAAAGTGTTTAATGGGTATATTATTGATCTGAGGAAAGAGATCACAATAAGTATAGTAGAGAAAAGAGTAAAAAACAATTGAATATGTGACAACGGAACAGCTGAGTTGTCTTTATTAGTAGCATCATGTCTTTATTAGATAGGCAGTTTAGGAACAAAAGTCAGTTGTTAGAGAAACTTAAGCCTTTAGTAAAATCAAAGAGATTTACTTAGAATATTAATTGAAAGGATGAGGATAAATTAAACTGATCAAATATTTTATGTTAAAATTTAAATTTACAGAGACATAATAGTTTGGGCTGCTGACAAAGCCCAGGGATTCCCAAAAGTATGAGGATGAGGGGGTTAAATTGATTGATACCTGGTAAGAAATTTTTTAGTATGGAGTATTGGATTGTTCTCATTTATTCTGATGATTGAAGGTCTCAGAGTAGAGAATAAGATGAGTTAGATTCCAACATCCACTGTGCAAAAGGTCGAAACTCTAGTTTACAAGTAGCAATAGAACACTCTTCAGTCTGATGTTGTGAACCTCAGTAGGGAAGTGCTTGTATGTGAGGGAAGTAGAATAATCAATTCTACAATTGATTATTGATCAATAATCAATTCCTACTTCTGATGTTGGAAGTAGGACACTGGGAGGGTGCCAATGTCATCTCAGGCTGCCATGTGCTCAGCAGTGTAAGTGCATGGGAGAATGTCATGTTCCTTTAGGAGAACTGCAGGGGAGATTCGTATGCTGATGCTGAGAGCCAAAGTTAAATTATGTCAAGTATGTTCAGAGAAAAATGTATGCAGAGGCTTAGGATGTAAGGTGTAGGTTTACAGTGAAAGATAGATTCTAAACAACAGGCTAAAAAAATGAGAGCGTGTGTGGGGGCAGCAATGTTAGAAAGAAGCAGAAGCCAAGTGAAAAATGCTGGGCAAGGAGAGTGGAGAAGATAGCTTGGGTTGGTGTATTTAGCGGTGTTTAAGAGTAACTGGGAGTTACAGGGCTTGATGGACTTAACAGGTAACAGGAGTCTCAGCAGAAGCAGGGTGGAAAACTCCGGTTTGCAGTCCTCAGTCCTACTTCAACAGTCTGGTATCTCCAATCTTCTCCATGCAGGTGGTTGCAGTTACACGCTTGTTGCGCACATACATTCAGCAAGAAAAAAATCTGTGCATAAATCAGTATGTTCAATGAGCTAGGAGAAAAGCACTGATCCAAGCAGGAAGAGTAACCTCTTCCCTGGAGATTTCTGAGCAGGTAACACAGACACCCAGTGTGTAGCTGGTAGAAAAAGCTGTAAGGTGTCAGTCATATCAAGCAGCTGGTGGTACCCATATGTCCTGTCATTTAGATTAGAGAAGGGGCAATTTTACTGTTTATTTTAAAAGAGAATAAACCGTTTGTTTCTGGAAGATAATGATGCCTCTAAGGTCAAGGGAATAAATATCAAAAACCTTAAAAATGCTAAATTGTGTTTAATTTATGTGATGTTTTAATTTTAGATAATCCATTAATCTGTGCCTTTAAAAGAAAAGGAAATAACTTTACTATTAATTATAGTGGGGGTCCATGTGTGTTCATATACACTGCACATATTTATACACTATAAATGTACATAGTATACATTTATAGTTTACACTATAAATGTGTTCTTGATTTTTTTTTGTAATCTGAGGGAATGGGAAAAGATAGCATAGACTAGAAAATGGTGAGCTAAGGTGATACATAGATTTTATTTTGAGAGCATAGACTGATCTTTTATGAAAGGGTGCTAAATGTTCTAAAAGAATGTTAACAAAACATAAACAACAGTATGTCCATTTCCTAAAAAAAAAAAAACACCCTTGAACCTGGTCCATTTCCAGTCTGGATCCATTTCCAGGGATCCAGTGCTTTTTTCTGCATCTACTTCTGAAACACTAAGATATTGAGTTACTGACATCCTTAGTGATTGGTAGGATATTCTGTTTTGAAGTGATTTTCCACCTCATTTTCCCGTCTTTTTTCTCCTCTAGTTGATCATGTCTTCATTGGGGCGAGGAATGTATTAGTGAAGACTGTGAGGTGTTTTTTCTACTTAGTTCCTTTCCCTGGTACGGCATGGTGTCCAGAGACTGAGATGAAGAGTTGGGATCCAATCTGACCAGTAGAGTTTTTTAGTTTTTTTGTCATTTTTTTCCTGTTGCTTACCCAGCATTTTAAGAATAACTGTGTTTCAGTGATAACATATTTTGCTAAATTCTACTCTTAGATGTTCAGATCTGTCAGAATTTGGTGAAGAATCTTTGAACTGATTTTATTCTGCCAGCTTTGCCTAGGGCACTCATCACATTTTAAATAGAGGAAAAAATTGAGGCTGCAAGTGTTAACTTGTTCACTCAAGTTTCCTCAGCAAATAGGGAAGTGTTTTTAATTTATGGAAATTATAGAACTTACAGAATTTTTATTGAAAAATTTTAGTGCATACATTAAAGAAAGACATAACCAGAGTCATTTTGGAAATTACATAAATTTACTGATAAATTCACTTAAGAACTTCTTGAGTGTTATTTCTGTGTGATTTAAAAAAATAAATTCAATATGAAACTAAATATTAAAGGTCAAATATATTAAATGCATGTCATGTGAAATGTAAAAGCTCTAAACCTACTTTCTGTTTTTATACTATCACTAAGCCAAATATCCAAGAGCTATAATTTTTACCTGGATTGACCAACAATATAAAATAATCAAAAGTACTGTATCTAATAATTTATTCAGATACAAGAATATAACAAAAAAAAGAAGTTAAAGCAAATAAGGTTACAACTTACAAAGTTACCAATTGTCTAACTGTATATCTAAAGCATTTTTTCTTGCAGAACATACTAAAATGTTTATTTTTCTTTTCAAAGTGTTGAACAAGAGCTCACTAAATCTGACCATGAGTCTTCAGTATTTTGTCAAGATGCTTCCCTTTAAATTGTACTTAGATGTAAACATTCTAAGGACCATCTCTAGTGGAAAAAATCCCTTTCCCCAAGGAGCTGTAGTCATGCTTAAGGTCTCAGATTCTCTTTCTGTAATTTAGTGATTTTTTAAAAAATGATGTTTAGACCCTTAGACCAGTGCTACAGTGCTTGCTCCCCATTTAGTTCCCAACTGAACCTTCTATTCTTAACCAGCAGGTTGGCTGATTCCCAATCTTTTTCATTTTTTGGAAGAAAAAAACTTTTTTATTTCACTCTTTTGGCTCAACTGGTCTGCTGTCTTCCTCCATCAGTATTTTATGTCCATTGTAGTCAGCAAATCTTGTAACTACAACTGTTGTCTATATTGAGTTTCTCTACCTCACTGACAAGAAGCTTTTTCTCATCCACAGCTGAAATATTCACCCACAGCTCAAAAAATGTATTTGCTGGGTTGTATTATCTGTGAAGGAAAAAAAAACAATTTAGTTCACAGTGCTTTTCTATATTTTTACATGACTGTTACTTTATTAAATGGAACACTAACAATTTTTCAAACACTTAAGAATTCTAAATCATATTTCATACCTAACTCTATCCAGCAGGGTCTAAGCACAAAGGCAAATACAAGTGGGAGAAATGTGAGATATAAGAACATGCAGGTTACATTATGGAAGTGCTATGCCCTGGCTAGTGTGGCCCAGTGGGTTGGACATGTCCCACAAAGCAGGAGGTCACTAGTTCCATTCCCCGTTGAGGAACATGCTTGGGTTACGGTTTGGTGGGGTGAGGGTGGGGCACATGCAAGAGGCAACTGATCGATGCTTCTCTCTCACAGAGATGTTTCTCTTCCTCTCTTTATCTCTCCCTTTCCCTCTAAACAATAAATATTTAAAAAATGATGAAGCAAAATCCAGAGTATCTACATTCAGTGAAGTAATGACAGCAGTGACCAGCTGATGTAGTTCGCACCCTGGTCTGTCCACTTTCATTTGTACATAGACAGAGGTGTTGCTGACAAGTCAGCCATTGGTGTTTAGTACGAACAACAGCAGTGTGGTCCTCTATCCCACTCCTGAAAGCACACTGGCGGTCCTTAGGCTCTTGGAGCAGAGGACAACTCATCCACAAAAACTCAAACCTAATTTATTTGTAAGGCCTTCTCCAGTCCTCAGGCAAAAAAAAAAAAAAAAAAAAAAAAAAAGTGATCCTGTCTCAGGTTCCACAGAAGCTGAGGTATTTTGCTACAATGACACCTATAGTATACTAT
Organism: Anoura caudifer; assembly: GCA_004027475.1. Classification (NCBI taxonomy): domain Eukaryota; kingdom Metazoa; phylum Chordata; class Mammalia; order Chiroptera; family Phyllostomidae; genus Anoura; species Anoura caudifer. The sequence continues at coordinate 26,244 of PVKU01007991.1, forward strand.
TGTCATTATCATCCCTCTGATGAATCTCATCCACAGGACTTGGGAAATAGATAGAGACGGAGCTATTAGAATCTCCTGTTATTTTTTCTTTTCCTTTTTCTTTTTTTCTTTGAGAGAGAGAATGAGAATCAGTTCCCTCTCTACATACAGGCCCCACCTGAGATTGAACTTGCAACCTAGGTATGTGCCCTCTGTCCAGGAAATGAACCCACTAGAGAATCCACTTAAAACCTTTTGGTGTAAGGGACAGTGCTCCAACCAACTGAGCCACCCAGTGAGGGCACTCCACTGTTATATTTTAAATTATAAACACCTGCACAATTGCAGCAAGAAATATTTTTCTTGTTGTTTCTGAATGTTGCCTATTCACACCTACATGCATTTTTGTCTTATAAGTGCCCTGTCCAAGTATATCGATTTAATAGTTTACCGTGGCTGTCACACTACGTGAACTACAGAACTGAAGGCTTTCTACTGTCAGAGTGACTCAAACATCTCTAACTTTTTCAGATGTATTAATTTTCTCCCTTCAATAAGGATTTGAGTGCATGCCTAATATGCAAGCAAACATGCAATATGGAACCACAATTGTTTTTTTTGCACTGCTAAGATCTACATTGTATTGTATTTTTTCATTACCTCTTATACCTCTAAAGCCCCCTCCCCCACCACAATCACCACACTGTTGTCCATGTCCATGAGTTATTTTTCCTTTTAGCTTGCCCCCTCCATCCCCTACACCCCCCTCACCAATAGCTGTCATCCTGCTCTCTGTCTCTAGGTCTGTCTCTATTTTGTTTTTTAGTTCAGTTTGTTCATTAGATTCCACATCTGAGTGAAATCATAGGGTGTTTATTTCACTTAGCATAATGTTCTCCACATCTATCCATGCTGTCAAAAAGAGTAGAATATCCACACAAAAACATTTTTTCAGTGTATCTTTTTAATGGTGTTTTAAGGATTCCAAGTAACAAAAGTCAATAGATGAAACAACTTTGCAACCAATATATTTAAAATTGACTTTCACAATTGAAAAATGTACATAGAATTTATACTAAACTATATGAATATTTACTAGTATGTATTAGATGGGAAATGATGTGTAAATGATATAAATAATGCAACATTTAAAAATGTCTAAGTACGTACTGAAGTTAGCATTAGGAAAAAGCAACTTTAATTGATAGACAAATTCTTTTCCATTATTTTGGTGTTACTACTGTTTAATTTGTGGGTAAATCCTTTATGGTATTTTATTTTGGAGTACTGAGTTGTGTAGAAATGATATACATTGTTGCTTATTTAAAGATGTTTTTAAATAATAAAATTGTCCATCATGTACAAACTTAAAAAATATAAAAGAATATGTTCAATGGCTGCTTTAAAATAATTAATTCCTTTGGTCTTTTGACCTTTAGAAGAAAGTTGACAGGTGGACACATAATATAAATTTGTTCTTGTACTTATTCATAAAAAGTACTTACACATACTGACCTCTTTCTAGACATGTAGGATGTGAAATTAACCAGACAAGATCTCTGTTATTCAAAATTAAAATCAAGTACAGTCAGATTAATCTAAATTATTAACTAAAGTGTTCTAGGTAGAAAATGGCTAAGAAGTTGAATAGGAAGAAGCAGTGGGCTTGTGGGTCAAAATAAAGGTAGGTAGTACAAAAAATTTATAAAAAGGAGGTTATTAGAATGTCTGATGAAAAACATATTAGTAGAGTGAGGGGTATATATGTATTTATTGGGGTTGGTTGGTGACATAGGGTAGGGCAGGACATATTTAATACAAAAGCAAGTGTGGTTATTTACCCTAAGGACTGTAAGACATTGTATTTAAGTTGTTTTTTTGATTGGACAGCAGAATGAGTAACATTAAGAAGTGTTCCATGCAGCTGACAAAGGTGGAGTTGTGGCGAATGAGGGCCCCACAATGGAAACTCTTGTGGTCTTGACAAATAATTTGGGTTTTCTTGTGTACAGACAGGGGGCCGCCTAAAGGATCTTAGCCCACAGAGAGTTCTGACCAGAGTTATAGAAAGATTTATGCAGAGATATAGTGCATGATAATGGTAAATACTTTAAGACTAGAAAGAAAGAAGACTGTCACAAGTCCATGTGAGATTTAAAGACAGTCCAAGAAAAGGGAGAAAAGGTAAGTAGCAGTTGGTTGGAAGGGCTGAAATTAAAAAGTTTATGGAATGATAAGGGCATACACTTTTGGTGTCAAGCAGACCTATGCTTGATAATGGCTGTGTTTGCTACTCGTAGTGTGACATCTGGAAATGATTTAATCTGCCTGCTCTTGGATCTTCCTTTGCAAAATGAGAATAATTATAGTACATGTTTGTAAGAGTAATGTGATCATTAAATGAAGCATGCTTGTTAGAATACTAGGACAAACATGATACATTACAAATGTACCTCAATACATGTTAACAATTTTTGTTATTAGAATACCACAAATGAACAAAAGGGCAAAGCAGAAACAAAAATTCAAATAAGCAGACACTTGAAAAAATTTTCAACTGCACAAGTTTTCAAAGATATACAAATTTAATTGACATAAGAGATAATTTATAACTATTGGATTGGCCAACATGAAAAGTATGTTAATATCCAATGTAGGCAAGCAGGTGAGAAAATGAACATTAATGCTTCAGGTAAACCATGTGCTTGCTCAGGAGAGTACATAAATCAAAAGCTTAAAAAATGCATATCCTATGACCCAGCAATTTCACGTCTGGAATTTTATACTACAAAACTAAACAGGAAAAAATGAAAATATAAATAAATAAGGATGTCACTTGTGGCATTGTTTATGGAAAGACAACATTGCGGACATCTAAATATTCAACAACTAAGAAATGTTTAAATAATTTATGTTCAATGTATAGACTGAAATGGTATTTGGACTTTAAGAGAATGAAATAAATTAATATTTATTATTCTGTAAATATCTACATGGCATTTAGTTTTTAAAAAAGCAGTGCAGCATAAGCTAATTTTTATTGAACTCAAACATACAATCACATATAGCTAATTGGATAGATCTGACTAAATGTATAGACTTATTAAATTTGTTACACTGAGACAATGAGAGTTACAAATAGATAAGTGGAAGGGAAAGTTGATTAATAAATTCCTCTATTAACAAGAGCTCTTTTCATGGTAGTAGTGTTATGAACAAGAAACATTTTTGTTCCAAATTGAAATAAAGAAGAAAAGGATATATGATATGACCCAATGATTTTTTAATTCCAAAGAAAATAATCTTAGTTTTTTGTGTGTGTGTATGTGTTTTTCTACCCAGCCTAGATTACTTCTCTGCTCTTTTCCTCTCTAGTACTGCTTTGTTTGTTTGTTTGCTCATTTGTTTAATTTCTGCTATAACACTCTGAAAGCCTTAAAAACACACATTTGTAATTACTTGTTTGGGCCAAAGTTGAGCGATGGCTTGTCTTATAACCTAGGCTGTTTTGTTAAATCAACAATAAGATCCTCTACTAAGAGAGGGGGTGTGGGAGGGTTTTAAGGGCAGGGCAAAGAGATGCAAAACAGTTAAATCAACAATAAGATCCTCTACTAAGAGAGGGGGTGTGGGAGGGTTTTAAGGGCAGGGCAAAGAGATGCAAAACACACTGCAGAGGACATTGATCTAATCCACACAATTTCTTTGCTGATCCTCTTCTTTGCTGGTCCCTACAAATATAAATCAGCTTAATTACCTAAAATAAGGCTGACTCCTTCCAGTTTATCTTCTGGTATTTTTATGAAAGTAATGGGGAAAGACAGTCTTTTTTCTCTAGGTGTATGAGTCAGAAGGGATCCTTAATCCTGAAATTGCTGGTACCATTTGTTCTGTCATGGGATAAAACATTGTTTGAATGGTGAGGCCAACGTAGAGGAGGATAAAGAGAAAGAGAGAAAATAGGTTTATTATTTTTTTTATTTTTAATCTTCACCTATGGATATGTTTTCATTGATTTTAGAGAGAGGAAGGGAGAGAGAAACATAGATGTGAAAGAGGGACATAGATGGCTGCCTCTCATGCACTGGATGGGGGATCAAACCCACAACCTAAGCATGTGCCCTGACTGAGAGTCAAACTCACAACCCGCTGGTGTACTGGATGATGCTCCAACCAACTGAACCACCTGGCCAGGACAAGATAGATATATTCTTATGATATATTTGGGCACCTATATCACAACATGTTTAAAGAAAATTCTGTTACTAGTTCAATGGTTCTCAAAGTGTTGTCCTTACCCCTGGCAACATGTTGGAAAATCAGATTATCAGTCTCCATTTTAGACCTACTGAATCAGAAATTCTGGAATGTGCCCCAGAAATTTTATTTTAACAAGCCCTGCAGGAAGTTCTCTGAATGGGAAAGGATGAGAGTCATTGCCCAAATTTTTCAAATATTTGATTCATTAGATACCTTATTTCTGCTTTTTTTTTTTCCTTATGGGGTAGATAGAGTGGGTTGGATTGTGATAGCTGATTAGTATTGTAACCTAAAGGAAACTGAAGTTATTTTTAGTGGCACCAAAATGTACAGTTATGTGATTTCATGAGGGAGCATTCAGCTGTCCAGATGCAGCAATAGAGATGGCAAATGGTGAGAGTTCTCAGGGCAGCTATTTCAAAAAAGCAAGATCAAGGAGAGTGACCTTAGCTGAACATTCAAGAAGGAAATGAAACCATAAAGGAGGTAATCAATGGATAAACAATGATGAAATCAAGAGAAACAAGATAGCATAATGAGTCCAACGAACATGTGTGGAAGAGTATGAGGATGAAAAAGAGAAAAGGCAGGAGGATATGTTTAGACATTTTTATGTCTGAATTCAAATTAGAGCAGTTACAAGGGATCACAGTGTCTACAGGGAGGACTTAGAAAAGTTGGCAGTGGTGCTTGGTGTTGAGAAGCACAAATAATTCTGAATTCCTGGGCTAAACCTGTGGACATTCATACAAGTTTAACCAAATGCCAAATTCCATAATGAACAAGAGAATTATTAGGCTATCGGTAAGTAAGAGCAATCAGATATTTTGAGTGTATCAGAGAAGATGAAATATGCTGTGGAAATGTAAGCAGTTTTGTAAAATTGGGAAGTTCCAAGATCATGTGACAGCTGTCACACTCGCCCAGGTCAAGAAGAAACCTGGGCAAGTGTGGCAGCTGTCACATGATCTTGGAACTTGGCACATTGAATGCAGGAAATCGAACCTCTACCTAGCAACACTGGCAGAAGCAAAGCTTATATAGTTGGGGAGGGGAGGCAGCTCGGTAGGAAAGAACAGAGTTGGAGGTAACATCTTGGGATGCTCACAAAGAAGTTAAGTGTTCATTCCCAATCATCTGGGAAGTGTTGTAATGTTAAAAGCAACAAAAAAGAAGCAGAGATAAACATACTTTATTGAGCTGCCATTTTCTCCACTGAAAATAATATTCCAAATGGAAGCAAGTTAAGAAATTGAAGATCATTTTATGCCATTATTGTATTTAACATTTACCTTAGTCAATCTAAGATATAGTTGATTTATTTCTATGGATAATATATAGAAACTCTTCTTGGGAGGTTAATTTTTTTGTGAATAATGGGGCACGTTTACTTGCCAATTAGACACATTAGCCTTGGTGCTGCTTGTGGGAAATGCAGCCTGCCATTTCATAAGTTCTCTCTCTGTGGCTTTCAGGGACTGTCGTACTACAGCCCGTTGCTAGTTCAGCACCTGTGATTGCCTTTCCTATGGAGTGCTAAATTGACTGTAAGTAGGGCACTTGGTTTTTAAATAGTTCTCATGATGATTGACATCAGTGTATCACTATTAGTGATGAGGAAATTGGTTCATGTTGTGAGTGAAAATATTCATTCAAGCATGGTGAAGTTACTAGAAATCTATAAATTTGTAAATGTGTCAAACTGTTCTCTGCATAAAGAATTGGCAGTCATTTCTATATTCCTTTCTCCAAAAAATGAAAATACTCAGGGTCAATGAAACAACAAACTGAGGGGGAAAAGTATTTTATTTTCACAAATGCATCTTCCTGATTTCACATCCTTAAAAGAATGATAAAAAAATAAAAGTTGATAAAAATACAAAATGAAAACATAGCCTTCCCATATTTCTTCATGTTATGTGTTCAGTGATGTTAGTTTTTAATTTTTACTTATTTGTTTTTGACAGTAATGGATAGTTCCATTATCAGACTCTAGTTCCACAGGCACAAGACAAGGGAATAAAGAAATGAAATAATAAAGTGCATTTTATACTGCAAATTGTGTTTAAGACTGATTCATTTCTGCTACATATTCCTGGAAGGCTACCTGTCATTAAGCCACAATGGTTTTCTTCCCATTCAGGCAAGCACCATGTATGTGAATCTAGTCCCTATACATTAAAAATCACATACATTAAGAATGTTATACATTCTCTCTACATCAAAAATGCTTCTGGCTGGCTCCAAGCAGAACATGTCTATCTTCGGCTAATGAGTTTTAATGTAGGGCTTTCTTGTTACCCCCCTTTCTTTACACATCAATCTGTTCCTGGCATCTGTCAGGAAAACAGTAACAGGGAAACCACTGGGCTGTCAAGGAAATGACACCTCTCTCCTTTACCAGAGTCTGAAAATGATGCCCAGAGTTTTCTGAAATACTCTAGGCAAACTATGTTTTTCTTTTAAAACCAATACCATCTGCCCAGGCAGACATTTGTGAGCCAAGTGCCACATAAAAGATTTTAGCTGATGTTCAAGCTTGTTACATTAGGTTATCCAGTTTTCACTTAACTAGGTGACTTATCTCACACATTTAAATTTGAAGATGAGTATTACAGAACATAACAACATGGATTAATATTAGTTTAGCCAAACAGCAGAGTGGTAACAGCCACTGCCTTGATATGCATGTGTGTATTTTTTCTAAATTTTAAGATATTTCTTTCAGAATGAAAGTTTGAAGCATATAAAAATATGAGCAATAGGTACAAATTAGTAATGTTAGTTTTCATGTTTCTTTTTTAAATATTTTGTTTATTTATGTATACTTTTAGAAATATGGAAGGGAGGGGAAAAGAGAGTGAGAGAAGCATTAATGTGAGAGAAAAACATTGGTTGGTTTCCTCTCATACACCCTCAACCAGGGACTAAACATGCAATTCAGGCATATGCCCTTGCTGGGAATTGAACCAGCGACCTTTAGCTTTGCTTTACGATGTCCAACCAAGGTCAGTTTTCATGTTTCTTGATTAAACTTTTATTCAGATATCAATTTAACTAATACATTATAATTAAGTAGAATCTCAATAAAACACTCAGGTGCAGCAAAAATATACCCACTTAATAATTTCTAATTAGATAGCTAATTGTACTCAACAGATAATTTATTCACAATATTTTTGTCCTGATTAAGCTAGTCAATTCACTTAACCTAATTACTTTTTCTAATTCATAAACTTCTTCAAATATTTATCACCTTAGGAAAAAATAAATGTTTTCCACAAGTATATGCACACGTGCATATATTACATACAATATGACCTCATAAAGTATTCTTACTTAAATAGCATTGGTATCATTCTGTGTAAATAAATAGATATGTATAGCACAAATTTTAATGTTGTCCAGGATTTCACTGCAAATGTGAGGGACTGCTCTGAAGTTGAAGTGTTTTCATTTTGATGGCAACTTTTATAGATATATTTTTGTAAATTTGCACAATGCTACATATTTGCTTAACTCCCCAGGGTTTATAATTATCGTTAAAACATGAATATTTTGATTATTTGACATATATTATGGCTATTCTAAAAATAATAAAAGTAAACTTCCTTCAGCATTGCATGAATGTTCCCATTTCACCACAAACTTGTCAACATTAGATCTTTTAATTAGTTCCTTCCTAATAACTAAAAAGTGTTCTTATTGTTTGTTTCTTTGATAACTAATAAATTTAGATGTTTTTCCTTAATTCTCTAGAACAGTTTACCTATTCTTTTGTGGCTTATATCTTTGGACATTATGCTATAAGAGTGTTGGTCTTTTTCTCATTTATTTGCAATAACTTCACTCTTTAAAGATTTAAATACTCATACATGTTATATATATTATATAATTTTTTCAGATTTACATTTACATGTTTAATAAGATTTATGGTCATTTTTTACTTGCAAAAATTATCAATCATTTATATCAATATTATGCTTTGATTTCTTTCACTCTTTATGGTTTGTGATAATTCTTAGAAAAGTTGTTCTTGCTCTATTATTATGCAAATATTCAATTCTATATTCTAAAAATTTTGTAGTTTGATATTATAAGAATCATTTTAATAAATATTATTTAATAATGACTCAACTACTTGAAATATAATCTGTATCATATACTATATATTTAAATAATACTTTATAAATTGCTGTATTATATCTTTTAGGTTACTTTTCTATTCCTATTTTAGCAACATTTTCTTTTATTTCAAACATTAAAATCTCTTTTAGTAAAAATTATTTTTCCAATTTCCTTCCAATTCAGTCTTTGTTTTCAGGATCTTTATAATTATTCTCACGTGCTTATTATTCTAGATTAATTTAGAATGATTTGGTTAAATTGTTTTCTAGAAAGTTTACATTAGATTTTTACCAGAATATCATGGAAACTTCTTACTATCTCCTATTATCTATCCTTCTCTTCTCCTGTTCTTTCTTTTACAATAGAAGACCTAAAATGTTAGCTGGATAGAGGCTGCCTAGTTTTACAAATTACTATGGCCATGTGATTAAATCAATGCCAAAGAGAGTAAGATGAAGTGATGAGTACCACTTCTGACACATTTCCTTAATAATCTACTGCCCTAGATCATTCTTGTTTGAATTAATAACATGAGGGGGGGGGAAACCTCTCTTTTATTTAACAGCGTATAATAGGATATTATTATAGTGCACCAGTCCAAACTTAAGAAGTAGAACTGTCTTCTGGGATATGGGATACTGACAAAAAAAAAAACAAAAAACTAGAATTAAAGGACTGTCTTAGCAATTTGTTTAATAACTAGAAAGAACAGAGATATTATTATAGTCCTGTGAGTCACCCATTTTACAGCAAGGCAAAGCATTTGACTAACACTTGCTGTAGTAACCTGAAAGTAAGACCCTTTTCCTACCAACATTGTAATCATATGGGAACTGATTGAGAAAATGTAGACTGTTTGTTAGTTATGGTTGTTCCTTGATACTTTTAGTAATACACAGTACAAGAGATATTCAGCTAAAAATTGGCCAGTTTTGCAAGCAAAGATGGAAAGAAATGAGGCTCAGCTTAAGGGAAGCTCTGCCAGTGGCCTAAAATTTAAATTGAATGAATATCTAGACATCTGAGACCTTGGAAACAGCTGGAAGTAATATTATAGCCCAAAAGCAACCTGGAAGCAAATAGCAGATTTAGTGTGTTGCCTTCTCACATGAACCCAAAGATACAGATCCCTCAAGGGAGCCCCCATTATACGGCAGAAGGAAATGAGTGACAAAGTTCAGAAGCCATTCATGTGTATACTTAAAAAACCAGTAACTTTAGGAACTCTAACCTGAAGAGATCTTTGGGAATAATTATTTCACATAGAACCAATTGGAAACAAAGTAGACCAGAGACTACTAAATTTTGGAGGAAATTGTATTGTCAAATAAATTACAAGCCTAACCACAGTTATTAGAAACCCATGATTGTTCCAGCTCCAACAATACTCTCAGGACATCAAGCCTCCATGGTCTCCAGCACCTGCAGGAAGAGTGACTATAGGGCTATAAGTAAGAGAGAATTTGCAAAGGGCTATGTAGTGGCCAAGGGTAACTGTGGAGAAGGGAATTCTTTTTGTAAAGAAGAGTCAGGAGCTAGCAAGACAGGATTAGCCTAGGATGCTCTGTCAAGCAGGATTTGATGTCTGTGATAGAAAACTGAATGTTTTCGTATCTTCTCTTTTCAAATAGTAGTTCATTTGTTGAAACTTTCTTATTTCTAATCCCCCATGAATACTGGTGTGTTTGTCTTTGTATTATTAGTCCCCCAACCCCAAACATTCATCCTTAGAACTGATGTAAATAAGAACATTATATTATATTTAGCTTTGAGCCAGATGAGACCTTGGATTAACTTTCTACATAAAGTGTGAGTGTGTGTGTGTGTGTGTGTGTGTGTGTGAGAGAGAGAGAGAGAGAGAGAGAGAGAGAGAGAGAGAGAGAGAGATGCCTGGACACTGGGCAGAGACTAAAAAGTATTTTTCAGTTTCTAATCTCCCATTCTTCCTTTTAATAAATATCACAATTTTAAAATTAAGCCTGATTTTTTTTTTGCATTTTTCTACTAACAGGTGTATCCCATGTGTTATCCTCTTGAATTTGGTGGATTTTCCCTGTGTCCACTAATAGAGCACAATGGAGATAACTAGGTGATATCTTAAGACTTCTTCAAGTGATTTCTTAGGGCAATGAATTCTGTGCCTCCTTGCCTGGAAAGCTCTCCCTATAAAGCAGTTACTTGCCATGTAAGCAGCCCAAGTGCCCAAAGGCTGCATGTTGGAAGACCATGGAAAAGTTCTGGGGTAACAAGAGAGGAAAATGTCTTACCAGCCACCAGCTGTCCATCATCCAATAGTTCTACTCTAACTCACCATACTCTCTCACTCCAACATCAGGACAGGGGCAGAACTCTTCCCAAGTTCCTGAGCCTCTGAAAGTTTTAGAAACCATCACATAATAGTTGGCTTAAGCCAGTAAGTTTTATGTTGGTTTGTTACTAAGCAGGTAGAGATTCCACCATTTTGGAAGATGTCACTTAGTCTCCTTGGTGGCCAGATGTGGCAGTGTGACTAGGTTCCTGCTAATGAGATGTGTGCAAATCTGGGAAATCTCCTTACAGATTACTTTGCCAAGTATCTTTATTTTCTCCTTCTAGCTAAGTGGGAAATACAAAAAACTAGAGCAAATTCAGAAGTCACATGCTAAGGATGAAAAAACCACCCTGATATCCCAGGGCCTCTCACCTCTGGACTATTAGGTTAAGAGGAAATAAATTTCTTTTGTACTCAAATCATTATATATTGATGTTTGTTAGAGCACTTAAGCTCATATTGAAATAAACACAATGATATTGCAATATAGGTCGATGATTTTTCAATATTGAAAAAGGTCATTAATATATATTTTCTTAGCAATATATATATCCATGTCTATTTTTTTAATTTAGCTTTTCTTTCTTAAGAAAGTTTTGTAGTTTGCTTGTTGTTTGTGTAGTTACTATGCATATTTTGGTATATTAATCCTAGAGCATTTTATATTTTTTGGTGTAAGGAAGGAGTTTTTTGTATTTTTTCATTCTACTTTCTAACTAATTATTAATATGCTATAAAAATCACATAAGTTTTCAGATACTGAAATATAATCAATCAGCCCTATTGTTCAATACCAAATGCTTATATCTTTTTGCTTTTACCAGCATTGTGAGACACTGCTTACTCTTGCTCTCTGGCTCACCTTCTTTCTGAAGTGTAAGATTGTATCTGATAAACATTTCTTTTTTAACATGGTAAAAAAGAACAAATGACATAAGCTCTACTATCCTAATAAATTTTGAAGTATAAAGTACAGTGTTTTAACTGTATGTGTGTTGTGGTACAGCAGAGCTCTAGACTTTTTCATCTTGTATAACTAAAACTCTGTGCTCTTTGATCAAGAACTCTAGCATTTTACTTTCTGCTTTTATAAATCTAACTATTTAGATACATCATATACCATATTTTGCTGTATATAATGTGCACTATTTTGTCCAAATCATTGAGGGGGGAAATAAGGATGAACATTATACATGGCTATAATGGTTACATGCCATGAGTATAATGATGGGTATAATAATCCCATGTATAATGTGCACAAAAGTGTGGGTATACATTATACACAGCAAATATGGTAAGTGAAATTACAGAGTATTTGTCCTTCTGTGAATTGTTTGGTGCACTTAGAGTAATATCATCAAGGCTCATTTATGTTGTAGCATATGACAGGATTACATTTCATTTTTAAAGCTGAATAATACTTCATTCTATACATATATCAGTGTTTCATTTTCCACTCACTGAACATTTGGGTTGATTGTACCTCTTGGTTATTGTGAATATGGATGTGCCAAAACCTCAAGATCCAGTTTTCAATTATTTTGTGCAACTATACCCAGAAGTAGAATTGCTGTATCATGTGAAAATTCTAATCTTATTTTTTTAAGGAATATCCATTCTTTATTCTTGACTCAAAACACCTTACAAAGCTACAGTAATCAAAATAATACATGGGGCTGGGTGAAAAATGTGAAAGGATTAAACAAACGATAAAAAAGATGGACACAATCTACAGTATGGTGATTACCAGAGGAAAAGGGAGGGTGAAGGGAAGTAGAAAAGGGTATGAGGGGGAAACAGTGGTGAAAGGAGACCAACTTGGGGTGGTGAACACACAATACAATATATGAAGTCTGTCTGGAAAATGTCCAGCCATTGTTAATATAATAAGAACAGTTTGTGTGGCATTGCTATAACCTGGTATCCAAGCAGAGTGGACTGGAATATGGACTGGAATATGCATGTATGAACAATGACAACTCCAGCCTACCAGTTAGTGGAGGTGGTAGATGCAGTTGAATACTGTGTGATGAATGTGTACTGAGTGGCCGTCACGTTCAAAATTACTGCGTGAGTAGAGCAATGAATCTGCACCAAATTTTGTGTTAAGCTTGAACATTCCTCCACAGAAACTATTCGGATGATTCAGAAGACCTCAGATATGGGCAACTGGTGATTGGCAACTTCATCACAACAACACACCCACTCATGCATCACATCTCATCCGTCAACTTTCATGCAGAGTATTTTGGTGAAACATCAGCCAGATGACTGAGCACCCTGCTACAGCCAAGATTTGGTGCCCTGTGACTTCTGGCCTTTCCCAAAACTAAAATCACCTTTGAAAGGAAAGAGATTTCCAACTGTTGATGAAATTCAGAAAAATATGACAGGGCAGCTGATGGCAATTGAGAGAACTGTGTGAAGTCCTAAGGTGCCTACTTGGAAGGGGACTGAGGCATCATTGCCCTAGATACAATGTTTCTTGTATCTTGTATCTTCTTCAATAAATGTCTTACTTTTCATATTACATGGCTGGATACCTTCTGGAAAGCCCTAACACAGATGATGTATTATAGAATTGTACAACTGACACCTATACAATTTTATTAACCGATGTCACTCAATCAATTCAATTAAAAGAAAAAAAGCCAATGTCCCAATTGGAAAGCAGTCAAGCAAGAAAGAATTATCTCTCACTTGGTGGATGGTCACGTTTTTTGTTCTACTCAGACCTTGCGTTGATTGGATGAGACCCACTCACATTAGGAAGGGCAATCTTCTTTACATAGGTTACTGATTTAAATGATAATTTCATCCCAAAGCACTCTCACAGAAATACTGAGGACAGAAAATTTAAATGAAATAATATGTTACTATATAAAGTATATAGCACAATGGAAGAAAATGGAGAAACCAGAAATAAACTCATTCATATATGAGAAAATAATCTTGGAAATTCACATGTTCAAGAATGAAATCAGACCTTTTATCTTGCATCATATTAAAAAATAATAAATCAAAAACATATTAAAGACTTAAACATAGACCCAGAACTATAAAACTTGTAGAAGAAAACAGAGATAGTTAATTTTATGTGTCAACTTGACTAGGTTCAGGAATATCCAGATAGCTGTTAAAACATTATTTATGAGTGTTTCTCTGAGGGCATTTTTAGAATAAATTAGCATCTGAATCAGCAACTGAGGAAAGAAGGTCACCCTACAAGTGCAAGTGGACACCACCTTTTTTTGAAATAAACAAAAAGATGAAAGAAGGGCAAATTTGCTCTTTCTACTTAAGCTGCAACACCCACCTTCTCCTATCCTTGAACACTGGCATTCCTGGTTATCAGGATTTTAAACTCAGATTGTGATTTATATCATTCCCTACCTCCCTAGTTCCTAGGCCTTCAGAATCAGACAAGTTTTCCTGGTTCTGCACTTTGCAGATAGCAGATCTTGAAATTTCCTGGCCCTCATACCCTGTGAGTTGTTTCCTATTATATTATCCTCTTTTATTATCTATCTATCTATCTATCTATCTATCTATCTATCTATCTATCTATCTATCTTTTGTGTACCCTGGTGGTTTTTTTCTCTCTGGAGAGACCTAGTACAAAAAAAAAAAGAAAAATAAAAGAAAACATAGAGGAAAATCTTCATAACATTGGTTTTGGCAATGATTTTTTGACTATGACACTGAAAGCAAGGGAACAAGAGCAAAAATAGGTAAGTGGGACAACATCAAACTAAAATCCTCTGGGCAGTATAGGCAATAATCAAGTGTAGAAAGGCAGCCTGTGGAATGGGAAAAAATATTTTCAACCCATATATTTTATAAGAAGTTAATTTACAAAATATATAAAGGGCTCTACCAACTTAGTAGCAGAAAATTAAAAGATAGGCAAAGAACTTAAATAAACTTTTTTTCCAAAGAAGATATACAAGTGGACAACTAGGCATATGAAAAGATGCGCATCACTAATTATTAGGAAAATGTACATCAAAATCACAATGAGATAATTTCACATGTGTTAGAATGGCATTATTAAAAAAAATAAAAAACAGCAAATAACAAATGTGGATGTAAAAGATGCAAAGAAATTAGAACCCCTGTGCACTGTTGGTGGGAATATGAAATGGTACAACTATTATGAATAAGCCTTTGTTTTGATATCATGTCTCTGGTGTGGGCATTTCTATGATGATGGAGAACATATATGGCATGCGAAATGGAGCATATCTTTATTGAGTTTGATTTGAAGATAACTAAGCTACATTAGCCTAATAAAAGAAGAGTTTCAGAGATGTTTTCCTGACCCATGGCCTGAATTGAGGTTTGGAACCTAAGCCTCAGATAAGATGAAATACTACATTCATTATTCTTTCTTTATATCAGAGTGGGGACCTTGTGAAGAGAGACTACAAATGATAATCAAATCCAAGTATCAACTCTCCTTTCTGTTTTTAGCTTAGGATTTTCACAAATGCTTAGATTTAATTGACTAATATTTTGCTCTGAATTTTTACATCTTTGTTCATGTGATATTTGTTCTTAGCAATTTCTTCTGTTACTAAGCTCATATGTGTTAGATTTTGTTCAGAGTTAGGGAAATTTGACAAAGACATTTTCTTTTAAATTGTAGAAGAGTCTAAATAACAAGATGTCTAATTCCGGAAGATCTGAATATACATATGGAATTTTCTGCACTAAATACAATTCTGAACAATTTCATGGGTTTTTTAATGTCTTTAGGTTACTTTGGGAGTTTATATATACACTTAAATCATTTTATTCTTACGCATTTCTAAAAAAGTCCCCATATCTCTGAAATTTCTTTACAGAAATTTTTGAAAGGAGATAATTATTGTCAATTTTTTAAATGTCCTTATTCTGAGAAATAAAATGGAAATAACAAATCTTTTACAAAATGGTATTAAAATTTCTGGGCCAAATCTGTAAAATAATTAGTTAACTTTATATATTAATATATGTATTTTTAACAATTATATGCAGAATCCTGACATTTCTAGGAAATTCTGGTGTTTATTTTTTCTATGCCCCCGTTTCTGAATTTTTCAGTATCTGTATATCTTCAACTCATGTTATCCTGTCAATAGGATCAGTTTTGTTGTGCCATCTCAATTTGTTGTCATAGATTGCTGTAAAACATATGATAACTCAGCTGGTCCATTGTGTTGTCCTTTATAATATTTCTGACAGGTGGATGGCCAATGATTTGCTCACATAGTTTAAAAAATAAACCACTATTTTTTAAATAGTGTCCTCTCACATGATGTGAGAGGACAAAGTGGCTGCAACATTCTTCTGTATATTTGTTTAAAATCAGCTGAATGCTGCTTTTCATTTTCCTCTCAACTTTGGATTCTTCATGTTTCTCAGGATATCTTCCATGCTTATGGTTATAAATCATTAATCCTGCCCTTATAACTTTTCTACATCATTATGCATTGTTAAGATAAAATGCTATGTAGGGAACTTTGGTTGCAGTCCTCAGTATCACCCCTTCACAATTTCAAACCATAAGAGATTATACAAAATTTCTCAGAAAAATTAAATTAACATATATCAGAAATATAAGAAATGCCAGTACCATAATAATAAAAAAAAAACATGTACCTAAAGGAAATTATACAACTTCTCCCTGTTATTTTCCTCTTCAGCCAATTCTAACAAAAATTCTCAAACTTGTCATTTCTTTTAGAGATTTTTTCATTAAAGCATTGATTAACAATTAGACATTTAATTAATATAATTTTTATGTAATTTGCTTCTGAGAATCAGTAAAATATTATGGAAAACAAACTAATATTGAGGAATAAGCAGGGGGAAACACCCTCTGGAGTGAATTCCAGGGTAAATGCAGACTCATCCTAACCATTTTCTACAAGTGAAATTTGTGACTTTACTCAGGACCAGCAGTGCACTTATACCACAGCCACTGGCAGAACAGTTCTTCTGAGAGATGATTTTGTAGAAATTTTTAGAAAGAGGAAGGAGGTAAGGGCCTGAGTAAGCAAAACTGAGGTCTGTTTCCAGTCTTGTTGCTCAATTAAAGTCACTAAATGTGTTCACTTTTGGGAGTAAGGAGGTCTGTTTCTCATAGTCTTGGTAATTATCTGCTCAAAATAACTCATTTTGGAGCACAGCAGTTTAAATCAAAAGTCTTCTATAGCAAAGAAATACAGCCCTGAATAAATGCACCATTTGCTTTTGTTGATTTTTTTATCCACTTGAAACAATGTGAAGAGAATTTGGTCCCCTAGATTTGTTTTCATGGAAACATTTGCTTTACATATGCAAAAGCATCTCCCTGTAGCATGAATACAGCATATTAATCTTCAAAGAAACCATGCCTTTTTATGCACCATAACAGCCAAGTCTAAAATGAAAGCTTTCAAGTTTATTGACTTTGGAGCTATTTTGATATTTTTCCACTCTGTTGTAAATGCCCTTTTTCTAATTCAACACTGAGAATAAAAAAGCAAATTCTGTCAGCATAAGTCACCTAAGACACAACATCTGTGCTTGTCTTGCTCATAGTTTTCTAACACCCTAGATATTCAGAATAACTGAACATACTGGACCCCTACCAAGTTATCCATCTCGGGCGGCTGCTGTGCTGTAAATTCATACTGAAAGCTATTATATTCTCTCGAATTGTTGCAGCTCCCCAGATAAAATGGAAACTTTTCCACAGATTCCCCTGTCAACTTCAACCTGGAGATAGGATTTAGGATGGTTGTGTATACCTTAGTCTACTGACAGAGAGCAATTTCCTCACCATCTTCAGAACACCCTTCCTCAAACTCAGAATGAAAAAAGGAGCACACATATTCTGGTAATAAGGCTGTCCTATTACAGGTTCAGAAAGGTTGTCTTTAGACTCTTTCATCTTTTAAAGTTCTGATACGTTGACTCAGAAGGACTCACAGCAGTTTCTTGTTAAGGAGGCTTCTAGCTTGCCATCTAGTATAGCAATTTGGCAGTTAATCTTCTCACAGACACATCAGTTTATGCTCTGAATCATTCATTTGCAGATTTGAGCTTGAGCTTATCAGAATAGAAAATAGCTTCCACATTATATTTGAGAAAGGCTACCATCTCTTTGAGCTGATATTTTAAGGGGTCTTAGCAAATGGGTATCACAGTAGACCCGTAACCCATTCTAAATGCAGGTGTTCAAAAGCAAACCCAGTTTGATCAAATAATTTCTTACCAATTGACTAATACGGAGTTTGCATTGGATAGAGTGTTAAGAACTTTATTTATCAAAAGCAGTAAAAGGGCAGAGGAAGGAAAAAAGGAATGGGTGATCAGTTTTCCCAGACTGCCTAGGACGCAGGGTTCCTGAACGTGGTAGCTCCGGTTCTGAAACTGGAGAATCGTGGGAAAACCAAATGAGCCGGTTACCCTAAATCACTTATTTAATGTTACTTTAAAATTTTAACTAACTTAATTTTGTTTATTTAATTTTATTTAAGCTTTATGGAATATGATTGAGAAATATGTATATATTCAAGTTATACAACATGGTGTGTTTTCTTCAGCATGGTGTTTTGACATACACGTACATTATGAAATGATTACTACTACTCAGGTAATTGATATATCCACTATCTGTCATAATTAACATTTTTGTAATGTATACTTAAAGTGGGGTACTCTAATTCTTACATGCCCTCAAAAGTAACTCTACCACTACATTTTAAAATATACTTGTAGGAAAAATTGTCATTTACATCTTCAGCTAATAAACTGCCTTGAATGGAATAAAATAATATTTTCTTTTATTGAATACCAATTCTACTAATAAACAAATATGGTTAAGCCCAGTTTGTCTTTTTTTTAATTTAAATGTTCTCTGTTCAAATTAAATTTAAATGTTTTAAATTTTTAAATTAAAAATTTCCAAATGTTTATTTGAAAAGAATTTTTCAAATAAAATTGTTGCTAAGAATGTGAAGGGCATTCTAATTGACACTGGTTTAAATTCAGATTCTTCCACATGCCAGTGGACACTCATACTTCAGAATCCAGGGTGACTAGGAAAGTACCAGCTAGCCCTGTCTACTCTATCAAGTTCCTAACTGCATAGTAGAGAAGATGTGCTTGAATGTCACTTCAAAATAACATTAAAAAAAAAAAACTGGATATTTTATAGGCTATCAGTTTTGATAGTGAAAAGTAAAGATTTAATCATCCCTGTTGCTATGGCCTCAAGATACATTTGCAGAAAATTAATAAAAATAGTTTCCACAGGTAAATCTTAGGCAATAAAAAACAAAGCAACATCTGTGTCAAAGGAAACTCTAAGCGAGTTAAGTCTTCATTGTTTGACCTGAAAACTACCACAGCTTGTTTGAATTTACATGGCCACCTGTCACAACTGTGCTTGAAATTCTTCTTAAACAGTAGGAGTTTGACACATAAATAGAATATGCAGGATTTAAATTACTGGAGACTCTGAGGCCAACTTAATGACTGTGAAAGTTTTCAAAACACAGATGACAGAGGTAGAGTCTCCTAAAGCCAAATAATCAATCCTCTCTGTTGACAGCTGCCTAGAATTCATATAAGGAGGTTAAACATAAAAATGACAATATCATCACTGGATTTCTAACGAAGTTAACTTGTACTTATTAATAAAATCATACTCTTCACTCTCCACTTTGCAGATACACAAATCATTTGCCACTGGTACATAAAGATTATTGAGTCAGTTTTTCACCTGAGCATGGCAGGTGGTCAACTGGACAGTGCAATGAGCAGCTTTGCCTAAGATATTTTTCTTAAATGTATTACTGGTCTCACCATAACCAACAGTGGAGGCTGAAATTCCACAACACATGAAGCCATCCCTTGATTAAAATGTTCCTCTTTCAAAATACCTCAGAAGGTTGACAAGTCACTCACACTAAATGGAAATTAGTTTAAGAATTGCTTTTTTTTGCTCTCCATCCTCCTTCTGTCCTCTGAAATATTTCACAGCTCCCAGGGATGATAAAACTAATACTTTAAGAGTAGGGCATGAGCAAGAAGGAGGGACTATATAATTAGGTAACTCTGAGAAGGCTGTTTGTGAAATCTCCTGTTGCAGTCTCCATATCTAACTACTTTTTGAAGATGTACTCCCTAACCCAGTCTCAGCCTTGTCTCCCTCCTATACTAAGCAGCTCTCATTCTACAGCATGTTGCATATTGAGCTTCATGACTTTCCTTAACAGTTATTTACATTTTATCTTGGCCCAGGTTTTAATTTCCTGAAATGTACCTTTATTTCTTTACCTCCAAATTCCTTTTTTTTCTTTAAAGACAAAGCTCAGTATCTCTTGTGACAATAATTTCCTTTGCAATCTTTTCTTAACTCTTTCATACTTACTGCTTCACATCTGATTGTTAAATGTAATAAACT
Source organism: Anoura caudifer (assembly GCA_004027475.1). Lineage (NCBI taxonomy): Eukaryota > Metazoa > Chordata > Mammalia > Chiroptera > Phyllostomidae > Anoura > Anoura caudifer. Next base: position 46,361 of record PVKU01007991.1, read on the forward strand.
ATCTATTTAAAATATTAAGAACACCTAATAAAATACTTATAATTTTATTATGCAAATACTCTGTATATACACACATATTCTTAAGTCTTCTGTAAATTCACCACATGAGGAATATCACTGTTTACATTTAGTTTGTATCCTTCCAACAAATATGTCTGTTTTTCTTTGCTCCTTGATATTGTTCAGGTTGATTGCAGACATACTGTAAACACTCATTTAATTTATCTGGGCTTCAAAATGCTTTGTGACTCGCAGAAGTTAAGCCAGAGGAGCCTTGAGAATCAAAGAATCCGACTACTTATTTTACAGATGAGTAAAGTGAGGATGAGAGATACTTACAGCCTCACCCTAGATCATGCATCTTGTAAGCAGTGAGTTAAAATTTGATTCAGGTCAGGTCAGCATGTTCAGTTGCATAGATTGTATAATACACAGGAGACCTTGAATATTAACCAAGCTGTGCACCAAGGCTCAGTTCTGCATCATCTGGAGAAAGGGACAGAAAAGCACCATCCACTTACAAGGTACTTCTAGGGCTTCAAGTCCCAGTGGTAGCAGGAGGTGGAGAGGAAGATGGCAATGAGAGAGTGTTTCTAATTCATCTGAGGGCCCTGTGTAGGCTAGCGATGGGTCCAAGTCCAGGCTTATTATTTGCTAATCTGATGCTTTTTCAGGACTCTGCCTTTGTTTCCAGTCCATCTTTTTCCCTAATATGACATATTTAAAAAAATTACTCTCAGTTAAACATTACTCTGACTTTTATAATATTTTTTTACAAATATATTAAAAGAAATTCTCCCAAATTCCATGACTAATAGTTTCTATAACCCTACTATGAAAAGAGGATATAAGCATTAGGTGTTGATTGCATTATTGGAGCACACACTTGGACAGAAGACCTGACAGCAGGTCAGTAATGAACTCTTATAATTATTATTCATGGCAATGTTCTTCATAGCCCCTCCTGAAAATCCAGCAATTTGCCTTACACTCTGCTAATATTTATTTAAATTATTTCCTATGCCACATAATAGAAAATGCCAGTGTTTGAAATACACATTTCCATAAAAGCAATAGTATAATTACTTGTACCTTGTATTAATAATAATTTTGATTAGCCAAATTAAAATATTAGTAAGTGAAATATTTATAAATTAGAGAAAAATGATAGCTTGGGGTCAAAAGCAAAATCTTGCAATTGACAATTCTTTATTCAAGTATGAACTCTGCCAGTGATATTTACTAATTGTGTGATTCTGAGAAAATTTATTTGTAAAATGGAAATGATAATAGCACCGCCTAGGGCTTTTTCAAAGTTACAAAAAGTAAAGCATAGTGTGTCATATAGAAAACAATAAATGTTAGCTATAATTATTGAAGTTCTACATTAATAATTTACCTGTAGCTTTTATTTTGCTTAAAACATATAATTCTTACTGATACCCAGGAGATTTATTTGTGGATGCTCTAATAAATAATCAAGAATAAAGGGTCTCTCCAAAAAGTCATATTTCAAAAGGTTTACTTGGAGGTTTCCATTTATGTAGATGAGTGATCTAACCTTTTAATTTTTTGAAAGTTGTGAACTAGGATTTTATTCAGAATATAAGAAAAATCAGTATTTGTTTTGAGATCACTTAAATGTTAAAATATAATTACCATCATGGAAATGTTTCAGTAATTTTCTGTACCTCAAAATGAAACCAATTACACACTAAAAAAGCCCACATAGTACAAACTATTAAAACTGTATTACTACATCTCATTTTTTTTAATTGCTTTATGAACAGGTATAACGATGAATAAGAGGATCCGTGCATAGGAGCAGCACTATTCCTCTTATAACAAATTCAGAAGAGGAAGTGTGGCATCCTGTCTTCTCCCCTAACCTAGACCTTGGAAAATAAATGATCTCATTGTGCATTCAGTATAGAGCCAGCCTTCCTGGAAAAATCAACAAATTAGCAAATTGCTACCCCTTCTCTTTTGAGGATATATGAGTTGAAATGTTGGAGACCTCCCATCCAAGCACAAACCAGGCCTGACCCTGTGTTAGCTTCCAACATCCGACAAGATTGGGCACATTGAGGTGAAATAAAGTTCTTTGAAAAATTAAGAATAGAGTTACCATATACCCAGCAATCCATCATCTGGTCATCTACACTAAAATATTTGAAAACATTTATTTGTAAAGCTATATATACCCCTATGTTCATTGCAGCATTAAACATTGTGGCCAACACATGGAAGCAACCAAAGTGGCCTTCAACAGATGGCTGGATAAAGAATATGTAGTGCACTCATATAACGGAATACTACTCAGCCATAAGAAACAATGAGTCACTGTGGAAAACAGTATGGAATTTCCTCAAAAAACTAAACATGGAACTGCCTTTTGATACAATGATTCCACTGCTGGAATTATGCCCTAAAATCATGAAACAGCAATTCAAAGGAACTTATACACCCCTATGTTCATAGCAGCATTATTTACAAGAGGCTGTACTGGAAACAGCTTAACTGCCCATTGGTAAATGAGTGGATCACAAATGATGGTACACTTACACATGGAAAACCACACCGTAGAAAGAAAGAAGGAGCTCCTACCCTTCATGACAGCACAGATAGAGCTGGAGAGTATTATGCAAAGTGAAATAAGCAGTGAAAGGCAAATACCATATGATCTCACCTATAAGTAAGTAGAACCTAACCAGCAAAACAAGCAAATGAGCAAAATAAAAGCAGAGGCATGGAAACAAGGAACAGACTGACAGTGACCAGAGGGGAAGGGAAAGGGGGATAAGGGGGGAAAGAAGGGAAGGGTCTAGACAAGAAACATGTATAAGTGATCCATGGACATGGACAATAGTGTGGGGATTGACTGTGGGAGTGGGAGCTGGGTGGGACAGTTGAGAGTAATGGGGGGAAATTGGGACAACTGCAATAGAACAAGAAAAGAAAAGAAAGAAAAAAGATGAAATCCTGCTGTTGGCAACAGCATGGTTGGATCTTGGGAATATTATGTGAAATAAGTCAGATAGAAAAGGTCAAGAACCATATGATTCCACTAATATGCGAGCTATATAACTGAAATCAATAGATGAACAAACAAGAAAAATAAACAAAAACTCATAGACACAGACAACACTGTGGTGGTTACTGGAGAGAAAGGAGGATGAGGAGAAGGTAGTAAAGGGTAAAGGGGGACAAACATAGGGTGACAGAGGAGACTTCAGGTGGTGAATAAACAACACAATAATATACAGATGATGGATCATAGAATTGTACACTGAAATCTATATAATTTTATAACCAATGTCACCCCAATAAACTTAATATTTTTTTAAAAAGTGAAAAAAAAAGGCTTGAGGGAAAACACACAAGTACTCTATTTACTAGCAAAATAAAGTATTGTATATTCCTGACTTGGAAACACTTTTTGTTATATTATGGAATGGTTCTTGCCAAGTGAAGAAAGCAAGGATCCAAACAGTATTTTGAAATAATACTTTTGTGTAAAATAGGAGGGATAAAAACAATAGAAGTAGATTTGCTTATATAAGCATAAAATATCTCCAGAGGAGTGTGCAAGAAATTGGCACTATTCCTTCCTCAGACAGGGAATGAGCAGTTGGAGCACATGCTTGGTAGAAAGACTTCACTGAATATCCTTTAGACTTTGAATAATGTGGCAGGCCTGCTTATTCAAAAGTAAACAAAATTACAGTAAAAGTGGAAGATACTTTTACACTTGTTCTCAAACAACATCTGTTTCTGATGTAAGCCGCTGCCTATTGTCTCTTGTCTGTTTTATTCTAAATAGGAAATGTCATATGTCTCATGGGATTTCTATACCTTATATCACAGTATCCCCTTCTAGTAACAATGTCACCTTTCAGAGGCCTCTGGAAGCTATATGCAATTCAAGTATTAAAGTTACACAAGGCTGGGATGGGAGTAGAAGATAGAAAACTGTATAAGAACAACAATTAAAATAAAATTAAAAAAATAAAGTTACACATCATTTCATATCAAATACCTAATACTTGCCTATGCCTTTCAGCTGGATGTTTTATGAAACTTTCTACTCTTCTGAAGACACAGAGCCAGGGTCTTCCTAGACCTTGAACTGTGATTTATTTTCTCTTTCCTAGTTTGACCCACTTCTGCATCTTGGGGACTGCTAACTCTATGCCCTTGAGGATGAGAATAAATAAAACCTTGCAGGCTCTTGGAATGTAAATTATAAGAAAGTGAACAAGATTAAGTGTGGTGTAGAGAATCAACTTCCTTTTTCATGATGTGAGCTTTCAGAAGCCTCCTTTCTGTATTTTTCTAATCTATGAATCAAAGAATTGAGGTATTGAGGCAACCTTTCAAACTGTGTGCTATTTGTCCATTTCATAATATTTTGGATAACAATTTTAAACTTTTCACACAAAGAGTCTATTTAGAATAGGAAAGAATAAATTCTTATCCTAAGGCATCTAGGAATGAGAGGAAAATTCCAGTTGTTTATTTTCTCCCCCCCAAAATCAGTGTGTGTGTGTGTGTGTGTATGTATTTTAACTTGAACATAGATGGAAATTTTTGCAATCTACATCACAAGAATATGCACCAGTATTGTCTGATGACTCCCCTTAATCTGTAGCCCCAAACACTATATACATTAATGACAGGAATTCACACATGCCAGTGTGATTTTGCATCAGAAATAATACATTATGTCAGAAAATAATAGCTACTAATATATTACTTAACAATTTAAATGGCCTTAGACACATTTTTTATTTGATAAAACCATGTGAGATAGATAGGGTAAGCAGGGACTATTTACTAAATACATGCAATATGTCAATTATTTTCCATTTGTTACATAATTGTCACAGTGAAACTGATACATCACTATTACTACTCCCATTTTATAGATGACAATATTAAAGGCACAGTAAGTCACAATTCTAATTTGCAAGATGGAGGTTTTTATCGGCCCATTGACCCATCATGGATAAGGAGTCCAATTAAGCATAGAAAGTTTGGAGCAAGACCCTGTGTTAGACACGTGCCTGATGCAATGGCTCAACCTGACAGGTAGTTTACAGCACAGGGGAGAGGGTGCAGGCTCAGTTGGCCCCAACAAATGTGTGTAGTATGATTTGTAAAATCACACAGTTATGAAACTTGGCAACCAAGGTTCTATACTCTCATCTCTACCTTGAAATTTAAGTGCATTCATAGATTAGTGTGAACACTCTGGCAGCAAGAATGAGTATAGGAAACTATTCACTAAAGAGAAGATGCTTCAACTCAGATTTAAAAAAAATGAAAGAGAACTTGTTAGTCAGACAAAATGGATAACACAAACTGCAGAATAAAGAGCATATGGAAAATATGGAGTTTTTAGAGAATGTGTTCTGCAGGTGTTGAGTGAATGAATGCACTAAACAATGTGACACTAGGAATACAAGTGTGAGCGGAGGAAGGCTGGGGTGTACATATGTAAAGGAAACATAGGAAGGATTTACTTAACATAGGGTTTCATATGGCTAAGTCACAACATTTGGAGTAGAAGCTGAAGGCAACAGGACTCATTGCTGGACTGCAGCAGGAGAATAAGCACTCAGATATGTCTATTTGAAATATTATTCTAAAATTAAGTGTGAAAATCTGATTGCACAGGAGTAAAATAGAGACAACAAGCTACTTAGAATATATTAAAATAAATCAGGCAAGAAGAGTTGAGGATGAGTGAAGACAATCACAGTGATAAGGAAGAGGGGTGACTCCATGGATACAACAGTGGAGTTGTCAGGGCTTGATAACTTGTATCTTCAAGGACAGAAAGTGGTTTCTTGCCTGTGAAACAGCTATTTCCATCACTGTGAATAAGGGAAAGAGGCATAATTATCCCCTTCAGAATGTAAATCCTTGGTTTTACAAATGAATTGTTACTTAAAAGTAGCATCATTGGCATTTGAAAAAGCTGTTTGTAATTTTACATTTGAAATTTATTTTTGCTTGATTAGAATCATTGTATTTATCAATTCTAATCAACTTTAAATATGATGGATTGTTCTTACTTTGCTCTCTCCAAAGACTGAATCTAAAATCATATTCACATCCATTTAAGTGAAGAATAAATTTTTCTAAGTTTAATGTTGGAAAAATTCTAAATAACTAAGTTCTTTTGTTCACCAGGATAGATTAAAAAAGGAGGGGAAAGTCTTTCCTAAAGTTGTCTGAGAGAAAAACAACTTCACAGATTAAATCATGCCTTCGTTTAGATCTAAGAGAAAAGTTATGATAATTTGTCTCCATGGAGGCAGAGCACATCTCTGGGACTTAGGCTTTGTTGGCTTGTTTGATGGACTTTTTTTCCCATCTGTTCACTTGCTATTTATTTATCTGCTAATAGATAATTATCCCCTCACCCTTTCTGTCCCCTTACTGTTAATGTTCTGTTTTTGTCAGATTTGTTTTGCCTTGATTGTTTTCTTACTGCAATCATCATGCAAAAGTGAGATACATTTTTCATTTAATTATAATTTTCTTTATCATGCAAATTTCAAGATTAATAGTGGTACACACAGATAAGAAAAAGGGTCTTTAGAGTTTTTGTAGTTTTGCCACATAATCATACATTATTTAGACCTAATCACTCATTTTTTTTACAAATACATATTGAAACAACCAGAAAAAAGTGAAATCATCATTTTGTTTAAAAAAATAAGTAGGGGCAAACATTAACACACGTGTGCCAGGTAACAAACAGTAAGGGTAGGGCCCAAATACCCACAAGGTGTCACTGAGATATACTTCTGTAGTGAGTTAAGACCCTAAAATATTATTCATTTTGTTTTTTATGTCTGAAAACATGTTCTTCTTTTGTTGAGATATCAATTAACATTAAATTGAGAACTCTAAAACCCATAAACATTTCACACATAAAAATTGTATCTCCCTGGAACTTACAGATCTTCAGGCTTTTCTGCAAAATTAGTTTTTAGGTATTCAAAGGTTCAAAGGGAATTGTTTAAATATCACGATAGAATGATCAATGAACATTATTATTTAATTTTAACAGAATAGTTGGAGATCAATTGAAAGACTGGTTCTGAAACCACTAAAACTGAGGAAGCTGATGTAAAAATTTGTTAATTTAGGTGTGAAATGACACTGTCTATGGGGCCTACCAGCTACACCACCCATGCAGAGAATGTATATTGTCATTCATGGAGAGCTTCATGACATAGATGACTACAACAACTGCAGACCAGGCATAACATTTTACATAGCATATTGTATGTTTTCCAATGCTGGTGTAACAAATTACCACAAATGTGGTGGCTTAACAAAGAAAAATTTACTATCTTACACTTCTATAGTTAATCCAACAAGGTCTCACAGGACTAATCTAAGGCATCAGCAGGGTTGTGCTTCTTTCTGGTCTTCAAAAGAATATCTTTCCTTGTCTTCCCAGTGTCTATACGCTGCTCACATTCCTTGGCTCATGACTGCTTTTCTCCATGTCCTTGTATAGGATTACTCAGACCAATTCTGCCTCCCTCTCCCACTTGGAAGTCCCTTTGTGTTTGCCATTGAGCCCAGGTGGATAATCCAAAATACTCTCCGTATGAAAGTCAGCTGATCACAACTTTAATTTCCATATACCACCTAAATTCCTCCTAGACATTAATTTAAGAAATTCATAGCTTACAAGGATTAGGACACGAGCATCTTTGGGGCTGGGAACTTTTCTTTATTATGTCTGAAACACATACATTTTATTCATTTTTCAAGTCGTCAATTTTGTAATTACATGCAAATCATATTTTTATTTATTTTTTATGAATTAACAAAGTATTCCCAATTTACATAAATTTGGCTTTAACTAAATGTCATAGGATTAATGGAAATCACCATTACTTGTATTCTTAAAATTACAGATAGGAATGAGGAGGTGTAATATTTACACTCATATAGTTAATGACTTTATATTTTAATAATTGTGTGTGGGGGAATGAAATCTTTAATGCTAGTTTTTTCTAATAATTAAAGCAACATAAAAAATTGTGGGTTTTTTTGTCAAAAATTATTTAGTATATCACTGACTGGTGTGGCTCAATGGATTGAGTGCCAGCCTGTGAAGTAAAGGATTATCAGTTCGATTACCAGTTAGGGCACATGCCTGGGTTGTGGGCCAGGTCCCCAGGAGGGGGAGCAGGAGAGGCAACCACACATTGATGTTTCTCTCCCTCTCTTTCTTCCTCCCTTCCCTTCTGTATAAAAATAAATAAATAAAATATTTAAAAAATATTTAATGTAATTCTAGCATCTTATTTAGAATTTTATATTCTATATGTATACAAATTTATATCTACATCTATACTAATATCAAATATCACCTCACATCCTTGGAGATTCTGTCATTCAGATTAGTACTTCATTAATCTTGATTTTAATCACTCTGGATTTAACATGGGAAATTTACATGAATAAGTGTGTATGCATGTGTATAACTGCTATCTTGGTTTCTTCAAAATAATAGTTAAAATAATATATTCAGTAAATAGTGTCTTTGAAAATATCGAGTGGCATTACTATTAAGCTGGGGTATCATGGGCCAAGTCTACATTATCAGTACAACGAGACCTAGAAAAATTGAGACATGATATAGATCTATAGTTGTATAATTTTCTTTATAAGGATTTTGCTGAGCATATGTTGAAGCTTTTACCATATCATCTCTATGGAAAGCCATAGATTTCATTCCTTTAATTTTCCATTCCAAAAAAAGCTTTACCTCTCATGAGTCACTGGTATATTTTTGTTTTACTGACAGTGAATCCTGTGACTGTTCAAGTTTTCTTCTTTTTTTGGCTTCCAGGGATCAGAGAACTGACTTTTATGTTGACCTTTAAGAACTGAATAAAATATTGTGTTGTAAATCTTTCTGTCCAATTTTATCCTGATTTACTTGACTCTCATTTTCATTTTTTATGCCGTCTCATATTACATGTGTATATATAAGCCATATCAAATTATATGAAGAATACATAAGTATGTGTAGAAGAATGTAAAAAATACATAATACATATCATCTAAAAATAAACCTGTAGAATTGAGTATGTTGACAACTGAGATGAAAATTTTGGGATAAAAGTAAACTAAGCAGACTGCGGAAAACAAGATGGAGTACACTCAAAAAGTTTAAGATGGAATTTTTAATTTTAATCCAATTCCACTTCTGGGAATATATCCTAAGAATCCTGAAACAGCAAATATATATATGTATCCCAGTATGTTCATAGCAGAACTATTTACAATAGCCAAGATCAATGGTACATTTACAGAGTGGAATATTGCTCAGCAGTGAAAAAAAGACAAAAAAGAATAAGAAGAAACTCTTACCTCTTGCAACAGCATGGATGAACCTGGGAATATTATGCTAAATGAAATAAGCAAGGCAGTGAAGAACAAATACCACATAATCTCAATTATATGTGGAATATAATGAACACGATAAATTAACAAACAAAATAGAAATGGAAACATAGATACATGGAACAGACTGACAGCTGCCACAGAAGGGGTGAGGGAAGGACTAGATGAAACACGGTGATGGGATTAACCAAAGAACATTTATCCATGACTCATGGACATTGCCAACAATATGGGGATTGGCTGGGGGAGAGGAAAGTGTGAGGTAGGTGAAGTGGGAAAAGGGAATAAAAAGCTGGAACAACTCTAATATCATAGATAACAAAATAGAAATACAAATAAATAAAAACAAGATATTGCTGAAAAACATCAAACTTTTTGTCTTAATTAGTTTATCCATAATTTGTAACTAATAATTTTGAGGGGGTTATAGATCTAGAAGGAGAGTAAGTATTAAAAGGTGTGGGAATTCTTTTTCCTATAGAATTTGAGAATTTGATTGCCACAACAGTCTGACTCACAGAGTATGCATGAAAGTATTAATTACCTTAAATGAATCCTTTGGGTGAAATGGTTCTGATTACTTTAAAAATATTCATCTTTCACTTATTGTGACTCTTTGCTGACTTTATAGTTTTAATATTGGTGGAATACTTCATCAGGTTTATGAAAAATAGATTTTTTATATTCTCTCTCATGTAACTAACTTTCTAGCAAGTTACACAGTGTTTTGAAAAAATAAGCAAAATCTTATAGGAGAATTGACTGGAAATTGTCACACATATCCTTATTATGGGAATACTCATCCTAGGAGATATTATTTCGAAATACTGACAAATAGAGGATAATGATTAACTACAGAGCACTTAAGGATTCTCTTTGGTTTAGTAGTTAAAATTTTTCCATTCAGGAGATCTATGTCTTATTCTCAACACCATTATTGACTGGCAGATTCAGCATTAGCAATGTATCTTGAACAACAGCCTCATTAGGCTTTTGTTGGGCACCTGCAGGGAAATTAATTCCCATACTATGTCTTGGCTTCCCAAATTTCTTAATATATATTAAACAGGTACTACATAAATAGTTTTAAGTTTTTCAAGTAAATATGTTTGGTGAGGGCAAAATGAAATATAAAATACATGATATTGTATCATGTATTTTGATATGATATGATATTTTGATATGATGAAACATCAAAAATACATTGATGTTGCTATGTGTTGAAAATAAATAAGAATTTTCAACCTCTCAGCAGACAAGTTTGTATTTCTCAAGGTCAAACAATGTCCTATACTCTATCTTTTCACAAGCCAAAAAGTAATCAGTTTTCTCCATCACTGCATAGGCTTTAAGAGCAGAGTATCTGGTTATTTTTCCTCCATTTTATTTACAAATTGAATTTTATCAGAATTGACTCAAATACTAAATTACTTCATATTTTTTCAATCATACTCAAGGAGCTTCTTTAAGAACTTCACCAATTACCTCCTCCAAAAATTTCAAAGCCTCAACACAATGAAACATGCAACAGAAAGCCATACTTAGTACATTTTTCTCTTTTAATGTAAATTGAATAGGCCAAATTTTATGGTCTAATTTGATTTTTCCATGCTTTTACTGACACAGTCACAGACTCAAAGGGGTTCATCATGTTGAATTAGCGCAAACCAAAGTGCATTAAATGATAGGCATTGCAGAAATCCTACTTCAGATAAAAACCCACAATTTTCAATAAAATGATATCTACTTTCTTGCCTATTATTTTCACAGAGAGACAAATAATAGGCTTTTGGCATTACACCTTGAGGTCTTAAAGTCAAAAGTTCTATTCTTGTTCAGTGATAGCTTTTGAAATGAAAGAAGAGGATTCTGGATTTCAATGACAATTGTCGTATGATATTAGAAAGGTTCTTGAAAACCCAGAGACAGGCATCCTTACCTGTCTTATAACAGGACTAGCATCAGATCTGATGAGTCATGCTTTAGCACAAGGCCTTATGACTATTGTCACATGGAATCAATTCAGATCTTTAAAGCAAGAACAACTATAACCTGGTTATTATATTGTAGAATAATTTAAAATCCAAAATATTAAAATAATATAGTTCTTGTTGAAAGATGCAGTCAGTTATTGATGTGTAACATAGCTGAGTGAAATGTATGGCAGAGATGGACCAAGTGAATTCAGGATAGATAACTATACATCTTTCATTATTTCTATTTTTTCATTTTTATGTGGAAGATTTTCCATAGTATAAAATAGAAACTAATTTTTTATTGATGATTAATTATAAGCTAATCAGTCTCTCCATTTTTCTAAACAATTCAGGAATCTTAATAGATTTTTATCTAATTAAAAACTATCCTGAGACTTCCAGCCAACATGGAGGCATAGGTAGACACACTATGCCTCCTCACACAACCAAAGAAGGACAACAATAATTTAAAAACAAAAAATAATCAGAACTGACAGAAAAATCAAACTGTATGGAAGTCTGACAACCAAGGAGTTAAGGCACATTCATCCAGACCTGTAGGAGGGGCAGATAGGGCTCGTGGCAAAGTGGTGGCTGGCAGACCCAGTGAGGTGGCGGATTGTGGAGTGGGGCACGGCGCAAGGCCACTGGTGGATTGGGTGGTCTCACATTCGCATGCAGATAAACCAGGTAAAACTGAGTAGGGGTAAGGACCACACAACCCAGGGCCACAGAGCAGGTAAATAAAGACTTAAGCCACTGATTGAAAATACCTGTTGGGGTTAAGGTGCTGGGAGAATCTCCCAGCCTCACAGGAGAGTTCCTTGGAGAGACCCACAGGGTCCTGGAATGTACACAGACCCACCCACACAGGAATCAGCACCAGAAGGGCCCAGTTTGCCTGCAGGAAGCAGGGGAAGTGACTGAAATCTGGCCAAGAGCAGAGTAAGTGCCTTTGTTACCTCTCAGACCCCGCCCCCACATACAGCATCACAACCCAGAAATTGGGCTGCCCTGCCCTGGTGAACAACTAAAGCACCACACCTCACTATGTAACAGGCATGTCAACACACACACACACACACACACACACACACACACACACACACACAAATGGCCCAAACAAAAGAACAGATCAAAGCCCCAGAAAAAATACAACTAAGTGACGAAGAGGTAGCCAATCTATTAGAGGTACAGTTCAAAACACTGGTAATCAGGATGCTCACAGAATTGGTTGAATTTGTTTGCAAATTAGATGAAAAAATGAAGGCTACACTAAGTGAAATAAAGCAAAATGTACAAGGAACCAATAGTGATGAGAAGGAAACTGGGACTCAAATCAATGGAGTGGACCACAAGGAAGAAAGAAATATCCAATCAGAAAAGAATGAAGAAACAAGAGGTCAAAAAATGAAGAGAGGCTTAGGAACATCCAGGACATCTTTAAATGTTCCAACATTCTAATTATAGGGGTGCCAGAAGAAGAAGAGGAAGAGCAACAAGTGGAAAAGTTATTTGAAAAAAATAATAGAGGAGAACTTCCCCAATCTAGCAAAGGAAATAGACTTCCAGGAAGTCCAGGAAGCTCAGAGAGTCCAAAGAAGTTGGAACCAAGGAATAACACTCCAAGGCACACCATAATTACATTACCCAAGATTAAAGATAAGGAGAGAAAATTAAAAGCAGAAAGACAAAATGAGAGAGTTACCTACAAAGGAGTGCCCATCAGACTGTCAGCTGACTTCTCAAAAGAGATCTTACAGGCAAGAAGGGGCTGGAAAGAAGTATTCCAAGTCATTAAAGGCAAGGACGTACATCCAAGATTGCTCTATCCAGCAAAGTTTTTTGTTTAGAATGGAACAGCAGATGAAGTGCTTCCCAGATAAGGTCAAGTTCAAGGAGTTCATCATCACCAAGCCCTTATCATAAAAAATGTTAAAGGGACTTATCTAAGAAAAAGAAGATAAAAAACATGTACAGTCAAATGACAGCAAACTCACAATTATTAACAACCACACCTAAAACAAGCAAACTCACAATTATTAATGACCACACCTAAAACAAAAACAAGAACAAACTAAGCAAACACCTAGAACAGGAACAGAACCACAGAAATGGAGATCACATGGAGGGTTAGCAACAGGGGAGTGGGAAGAGGAGAGAGGGGGAAAAGGTACAGAGAATAAGTAGCATAGATGGTAGGTAGAAAATAGAAAGGAGGAGGTTAAGAAAAGTAGTGTAAGAAATGTTGAAGCTAAAGAACTTATATGTATGACCCGTGGACATGAACTAAAGGGGGGGAATCTGAGTGGGAGGGCATGTGCAGGATGGAAGGGAGTGAAGGGGGAAAAATGGGACAACTGTAATAGCATAATCAATAAAATATATTTAAATAAATAAATAAATAAATAAATAAACCACTAAAAAAAAAAAAAACCACCATCCTTTCACACCTGACCTTTTGGTTTACAAGATGACACTCAATTGACTGAGCCACACCAGTCAGGGCAAATAAGCTTAATTTAAATAATTTAAAATTATTTATTCCTCTATCTACTAATTTCTCCTAAGCTGTTTTCTTAAATTTCTTTGAAGAAATGCGTTCTTCATATTTCTTCAGGCTAAAGTCTGTGGTTGATAAAATTTATGCTATTTATTTTTGTATGCTTAAAGGCATATTTATTTCACCTTCACTTTTGAATAGTAGTCATGACTCATGAAGTATAGCACTTTGCAGATAGTATTTCATATGTCATCTTGCATCTATTTTCCAATATCATCACTTTCTCATTTCTTTATGGTAATTTACCACTCTGTAATACCTTTTATTATTTCATCTTTATTTTTGATGCATTAAAATTTCATCAAGCTGTGATTAGGCTGTGGGTTTATCCATCCTGCCATCAGTCTCATGCCTTGTTAATATTCTTTTTTTTAATCCTCGCTGGAGGACATGCTTATTGATTTTAGAGAGAGGGAAGGGAAGGGGGAAGATAGGGGGAGAAACATGGGTGTGAGAAACATCAATAGACTGCTCCTTGTTAGCAACCCCTCTGGGGACCACCCCAAAACCTATGTATGTGCCCTAACCAGGAATGAAACCCATGACTTTTTGGCATAAGGGATGATGCTCCAACCCACTGAGTCACACTGGACAGGGTACCATGCTGATATTCTTAAAATCCTTGATAGTTATTTTGCCTAATATAGCATTTTATTCTTATCTTCTCATTACTCCTTTAGATGTCTTTAACAGACTCCAAACATCTGGAACTATTTCCTGTACTTTAATTTTATATTTCTATCTCAGCTCCTTGACAGGAAAGTAGACTGAGCAGAAAGAAAATGCCCCCTCTCACTCCAAACATATAAAAGTGCTAAATGGAATATTTTAAGATACGGAAGCAAAAGGTGACTTTCCTCATAATCCAGAAACTAAGAATAAACATAGGCAAACTGGTAAGCAGCAGTTGCAACCACACATCTCAGAGGAGTGGCATGGCCATTCATGCATGCTAGTTCTAGAATTGTAATGTATGCAAGTGCAAGACGAGTAGAAAATTGAGAGTGACTCCGTCCATTAAAAGCAGTCAGAAAAAGACTGTGTTAACCATAGGCAGGGATTAAAAGTTTGTTTGTTTTTTCCCAATAGTATACATCTAATATACATTAAAATAGAGAGCTTTTCAAACCTAAGACTATATAGCTTAGTCATGGAATCTGAGAATGTGTTACCCATATGTTGCAAAACATGTGCACTAAGAAACAAATGAAAAAACTGATGTATAATCATTGAATATCCATGCAACCATCCATAATCAAGGCTCTTCAGGCTTAAACATGCCTGACACTATCTGCAAATAGTTTCCGCAAACAGGGAGTGAAGAGACAAATGATAAATCATTTCAGAAAGTAAAATGCTAAGAAAGTGCACAGACTGAACAGGTTATGGAAGTTGAAACCTAGAGTAGTTGTAGAGATAAAGCCTGAGTTTCTACCATAAAACAAATCTAACAGTGCAGCACTTTAAACCCCATGCTAGCAAGACGATTCTGCCATACACTCATTGAGATTCCCAGGTTTCTTCCAACTTGTGACTCAGTGGCTGACACTGGATCACTGTTGATTGGGGCTCTATGGTTCTGAGAGGCTCTTTCCCACTAGAGAACACTTTAGGGAAGTTGGCTTTGGGATCAAATAATCACAGGCGTTGGGCAACCAAGCCTGTTGCTTCATCAACAGTAAAATTTCATAAGATGATCATAATTTACTGTTGCTTCTTCTTGGTTTATCCCTCATTTTCTCCCTCGTTCCCCTACCTCCCCACTCTGGCTATTGTGAAATAATGTGTGTTTGGGCAACAATATCTGGGTCCCTTTATTTGGCTGACTAGTCTTAATAGAAGGCCTTTGAGAAAGGTTTCAGGTCCTAATATTTAGAGCAACAGGAGTAGTTGGGTCCTCCAGTTCTGAGATACTACAAAGATTTAGGGTCCATTTATTCCAGGTTCCCCTCCACATTTGACCAAGCTTACCTATGTTGTAGAATATTTGGTAAGAAAAGTAAGGTGCAACGAACAAAAATTTCTGGCTTTCTAATAATTTCCCTTTAGAGCTACGTACAGACTTTCACTTGGTATGTGTTCTGACTTCCAAGTCACTGGAAGCAACACTGTAATCAGTTATGTCCATAGCATGACAAGAATGAACAGCTTTTACAACATGCTGTGTTTCTCCTTTACCCTCCATGGCTTGTCTTCTATATCAACACCATGTATTTTAGATATTTCTAAGGAATCCTTTGTTCAGGTAAAAAAAAAAAAAATCCCATTTTAGTATGGCAAAGGAAAAGTTACTATAGTAAAAATGTCCAAATACAGTAACTTAAACAATATCAAAATGTATCTCTCTTTCATGTAACAAGCTAGCATTCCAGTTTGCTGGGGTTTCCATTCCACATGGGCATTCAAAGATCCTATTTCCTTTCATTTGTGTTTCTACCATTCACTTAGGTGTTTGCATTTACCCAATTTATGAAAACTGGATCCTCACTACATTTAGTATCCAGACTTGAGGAAGATATACCACCATTCATAACTCAGTTACATGGTTATTCCTAATTGACAGCAAGGCTGAGATATATTATTTCTAGAAACATGAATAGTCATGTTTCTGTTTAATTTAGTGACTTTATCAATAAAAGAAGGATGGGGAGAATTGATACCGGGCCACTGTGAGCTGTCTTCACCTATAATCTAATGAAATTAAAGCAGTCTTCAAGTGCTTTAGAGTAAGTATGATTAAAATGTTGAAATAAGTAAAAGAGAACATAACATAAAACCAGGAAATTAAGAAACAATATCCAATATAAAAAATTAACAAGATCCAATATGGAAAAAAATCAAGTAGATAGCCCACTGGTATAAATTTCAGACACTTAAATTAAAAAAAGGTACTCAATAAAATATGTTAAACGGCCACCAGAGGGGAGAGAGGAGGGAATTTCAGGGGAAAAGGGGAAGGGTTTGTAGCAACGAGTACGAAAGACACATGGACAAAAACTAGGGGGGTGGATATGGATGGGAGGTGGGGAGGTTTGGGGTGGTAGGCTGGGATGGGAGTAAAAGACAGAGAACTGTACAAGAACAACAATTAAAATAAAAATAAAAATTAAAAAATCTTTAGAATTAAAAAAAAAATTGTGTTCCTTCTAAATGAGTTTCCCAGGCATGGAACTCACTCTTCTCTTTGTTTTATCTCTTGATAATCTCAGCTACTTTTAGTAGTTTAAATGACACTTTATATAAATAATTCCAAACATATATCATTAGTACTAATTTTTTATTAAGTTTTTGGTGTGATTTCAAACATTTCTTCAAGAAATTTTAATATATTTTCTCAATTAATGTAAAATCCATTATGCGGCAAACCAGACTAATCCTTTCCCTAAGAAGCCAATTTAGTTACTCTTTTCTGTCTTTCCATTAAGGGCCACACCTTTCTTCAGTTAGGCAGCCATGAAATCTTTCAATCACTCATTTATGTAGTAAGTATATATTTAATAGCTATTATTAGATAGGCATCAGGGATAAAATGGAATCTTAACATTCGTATGCAGTAAAACAATACATTACATAGTTATAGATGTTATGTGCTCCTGACTCTGTGTGCATGTGTGCACACTGCATAAAAATAAACAGTGTGTTGTGATGGAAATCACCAGGGACAACCACAGGGCTGTCAGGGAAATCTCTTCTGTAAGGGGACACTTTAGATTTGTTGGTTTGCCATAGAAAGATCCCAGGAAGCATGTTGATGGGAGAACATAAAGTCCATACAACATTTTCACATGAGAAAGAGCATTTCATTTTGTTCTAGGAAGAGAAAGAATACCTGTAGTGAGACGAAGAATTCATGGAATGAGGTGGGAACTTTGTCAGGGCCTCAGACATGAAACCTTAAATATAGAGTACAGATTAAATTCTAAGAAAAAAAAACAGGCCTGTCCTTGAGGTAAAAAATGTGAATTATCATCACCTAAAGATTGGTAATATGTTAAATTTCCTTGGGAAATCATAGATAGGGAATAGCTTAGGTCACGCACCCTACTTCCTTTGATATTGAGTGGTCAAAGTGGAGGATCTCCTATGGGGTGGTGGAGTTGAAAGAGGGTTCAGCAAGACAAAATGATAACAAGCAGCATTTTATGAAAAATGCAAAAGTATCTCAAGAAGAAAGGCAGATGAATCCGATGCTATTAAAAGTCCAGGGCCCAAATGAAGGTCCTTCTGCCCAATGCCATTCACACCAGTACAACAAGAATGAGCTCAGCAGAGTAGAAGCTTTATTCTTTGATCAAGGAATGGAGAAGGGAGAGCTCATTCTCTAATGGCACTCTCTCCCCGATTGGAAAGGAGCCCACTGTATTTATAGGCTGTGGCATGGAGAGATTAAATCATAGTAATCTCTCCATAATCATATTCCTTTTAGGGAAGCATAATCATATCCCTGTTGTACTCGGCCCTTTTTTGCAGGGGCATTTTTTGCACACGTTGCCCCAATGCCACTTGGTGTTGCACGCAGCAGTTTAGTCTTTGTGCTCAGGAGTCCTTTTCAGTTCTCATAAGCAAGTGTAACTAGTGACATGCTTTAGGTATTGATAAATCTTAGGGTCTTTCGATGACAGCTCAGTGATAACGCGAAACCACTGTCAACGAAATGACAGTTTACTGATGACCTGGACAAAACTATACATGGCAGGGGAAGGATGCCTTTATTTAAAGTATAAAAATTTTATCTTTAGTAATTAGTCATATGAACATCTTTCTAAAATGTGTTTTTACTATTTTCTTAAATTAAAAAAATCAAAATAATTGGATTTTTTCCTAAAGCTTTAATCATCATTAGGTATATAACTCTTCATATTACTGCAATTTGACATTTTGGAGGTATATGGGGCTGTTTATACTCACTCTACCTCCGGATGTGTGTGTGTATGTGTGTGTCTGGCTGTGTGATGGCTATTTGTTTGGTTTTTAAAATTTATTGGCTTAAAGATTTTTCACTCTCCTCTCTTAATTTTGAACTACATGGGTTACATAGCATAACTTCTTGCTTCACTGTCCTGATTAAAAACAAACAAACAAACAAACAAACAAACACACCTGGATTCAAGTTCCAGTTAATAAGTATAACTTTGTGTAATTTATTGAAATAAGAAGTTAAGGCAAGTTATCTCATCAATAAAAATCCCATCCCATCTTTTCACAAAATGGTTGTGAGAACAAAATAATGTCTATAAAAGCAGCAGTAAAACCATAAAACATTATGCAATTGTAGACACTGGTATTATTACATACTGAAAATTGCTATTCTAGAAACTCCATCCCTTAATTTATTTTTTATACTCCTGTGTGAGATAGAAATTTTGGTAAGCATTTTTGGTGTGAGTAATCTAAAGTAGGAGAATAATTTTAAGATGGAGGAGCTCTTGCCTTGTGTTAACTGCAAAAGTAATTTTGGGTCCATACCTTCTTCTTTTCCTTTATGACAAGGCTGTTAGGTTGTTAAGGTCACCTCTAAATGATACTTGGAGTGAGGTTTTACTCAGGCTTTGAAGAATATTATGCAACAAGACTTATAAATCAAGCATGGCATGTTTGCCTTTCATTGTACTACTATGTCTTTTTATTTAATTACCAAGATGATAGTGAAATAAAGAACAAATAAGCTATATCAGTGGCGACTATTGTTGAAATACTGATCTTCTTATTCAAAATACCCAACTCATGGGCTCAGGAGTTTTGTAGTACACTTTGCTACTCAAGAAAATAATAGTTCAATTTGCTAAAAAGAGCAAATTAAATTATCTAAACTATTTTTGGAGTGGCATATAATGACATATTTTGTTTTCAAGTTTATTCACATAAAACTTTAGGTGCTCCTACTAAATAGATATTTTAAGTGGTAGAAATGTCATTATGATCCAGCACTTAAATATGAATTTCAATACTATGTAGTGAGGAAAATAAACACCTCTTGAATGATATCCTAAATACGGAATAAAGTAGACCACAGTTAACAACGTTTAGAGTGTCACAAAGTCAAAGTGTTAGTATAGGTCATTAGCCAGTTATTAACAAAGGAAAAGAGTAAAGTGAGTCATATGTTAAGAAGCCTGTTTGATTCACCAGGAAGCTACAGCTTCACACACTCCAGGGGATCAAAGCACTTTTCCACTAAGGGAATTAATACCCCTCCCTCCCCCATATAGGGAGGAAGAACCAATCTCACTGGTCTACTCACCCAGATTATCAGGATTGGTAAACACATGCCCAATGGGAGCCAAGATAGTGACAATAGAGGCTTGTCAGTTTAACCAGGGAAGGGAATAGATTAGTTTGGAGGAGGATTCATTAGAAGCCTGTGAAAGCTTGGAAGTTGATTGGTTAGTTTGAAAAATCACCTGGTCTGCCCCAAACCTGACATAGAATAATCCCAGCTAACAAAGCCTTTCTCTCTCACTCACCCAGTAATACACCCTTGCCCCATTCATTTGCTCATTCCCTCCAAAGCAACCATGTGGGTCTAGCTGCCACATGAGGTCCATAGCAGGTAATATGGGCCCCAAAGGACTAAACTTTAACATGAAATAGAAACTTTGGACACAAGCCTTTGTTTGGGCTTTGATGAAGACAAAATCAGATTTTTTTCCATGGTGGGATGAATGGAGATGAAACCTTGGAAACCCAGGAACAGCTTTTCACCTGAATAAATCTTACCAACAACAGTCTATCATATGTGGGTCCATTGAATGCTTTCCCTGCAATCCTGTGAAAGACCACAATTTCTGCCAGTGGCAATAGGTTATTTCACAGGTTGCATCACTTCTTGAATTTGTAGTATATAAATATCTTTAGAGACTTATATTTCAGATAAAAATAATCTAAGTTTATTTTCTAAAATTATTGAAGCCATTTGTACACTGACAAAAGTAGCAGGTCTGCAGATAGATAATAAATTCCAAAATATGGTAATAATTTTGAAATCATTGCAAAAATTGTTTGAAGGGGAAATATTTGTGTGATGACATTAAGAACTTCTTCTAAGTACATATGGCCACATCTTAGCATAATAAAGTCTACAAAGTGATATTACACTTAAGGAACACACATGCTCCCCTAAAGGGGGATTTTATTGTTTTATTGTTTTTGTTTTCCCTATACTATAAGAGGACTCACTAAAAATTAGGCTTTATAAGTTTCTACCATAACTGATTTAACGTTTGGAAATAAGCCAGAATTATATGGTAATCTCTGTAATCCAACAAAATTCAAGTCTGTGAAGAAAATTGGACTCGTGGCTCTACTGATCTTAATCCATTCCTAAAACCTCACTGAGAAATGACTGTCATGTGTGTGAAGAATTTTATCAAAATCACTAATTTGAAAAAACTGGATCTCTCATTTACCTGTTTTTGTTTGATTTGTTAAGCAAAAGGACAAGGACATAACTACTGAAGAATGGGTAGGGTTTGTTTTGAGAACACCTTAAGTACTCTGAAACCAAACTATTTAGAAGTTAAGATTATGATAGTTTAGAAATAAGTGGGAAAAGATTGTGGAGAGGTAAAAATAACTGTTGATTTTATCTTCCTAGTGTTAAATAGTGTTTTAATAATTTACTATAAATTCACAGTATTTTCTGATATATTCTTTGAGCTTTGGCATGTTATTCATCTTTTAAAAGTGTGAGATCAAAGCCACAATTTTTGGAAGATCTGGGGAAAATACACACCAACTGAAACTGTTTATCTTGTATTTACTAGGAAAAACCTGCATTGAAAAGTATTATAAAACATATTAAAATTTATCAATTTAGAGTTGATAAAATAAATGTTCAGGTGTGGTCGTTAGTTTTTATATTTAATTTTTTAAAGTCATCTATTTTATATATAAATATATTATATAATATTATTTTACTAGAAATGAGGATATGTATTTGTATCCCTATAGGGCTAAATGGGGCTTAATAGCTTTTGTGGTATTTACATCACTAATTGTCTTCTCAATTCTAAGTATTATCAATACAAACAGTCATTACTTACATTCATTGTAGAGAGGGGGTAATTAAGTCATGAAGAACAATAGTTACTTTTACAAGATAAATGTGGAAGGTAGAAAATACTTGAAGGACATTTTTAATAATAATTTATATTTAGCCATAGGTCTTTAGTTGCTATAACAGTTGAGTGAAAATTTCCCTTAACCCCTATTTTTCTTCAAGGGGTAGAATGAAGCATTCTACATACTGAAGCAGATTTGTATATATTTCTCAGATGGAAAGTAAAGCAAATGTCTAACAAGGCTATTTAAGTGGAAAAAGAAATACAAATAGTAACTAATTCATAATTTGTAGAATAATAAGAAATAAACCTAACAATAAATTTAGTTCTCTTAAAATTCTAAAATCTTAAGAAATACAGATAATAGTAAAGTTAAAATTAAAATTGGTTGAATTACTTCAAGGTAAACAAGGTAAAATGCTAATGTAAATTATTTTCCAGACTCTAATTACTTGTTTAAAATATGTCAAAGCCTATGTAGTAAAAATTTTGAGATGTACAATAGGTTATAATAAAATTAACTTGAAACTTTAGATAATTTCCTTCTCTAATTCATATTTAATTCTCTAATAAACATCCTAGGTATCTATAATACCACTATTTATACAAGGGAATACAGCCCTTAAGTAGATTAAGTTATTCACTAGATGCTACAAATTTATTAATGATTTTATCAGTGTAAGATTGTTCTGAGTCTTAATCCATCACTCTTTCCAGTACATCAGATAGACTCTTAGCCACAAATTTTCCTTATTTAAAAACTTTTCATTCAAAGCCAAATGCAATCAACATATAGGAGTTAGCAAAAGTAGGTTTACCATTGTAAATGTACGAAAGTTTATTCTTGTATTATTTATTAATTATTGTATTATTTATCTGTATTACAATGGTAAACCTACTTTTGCCCACCCCTGTATAGTGGAAGGAGAACCTGGCAAATCCTTTCCATGGTAAACAAGTATAAAACTTGACAAAATTTTCAAAAACAACCATCTTAGGGCTCTAGAAATTTAACAAAGACTATCAACAAATTAAACAATAGTTACACAAAAATACTGTCAGAAGTTCAGGTAAAAATGTGGGTATCTGTTTGTTCTCTCTGTGAAGCTGCTTCCATTTCTCTATACCTGGTTCTTTTGCCACTGAGAATAGCACAGAGGTCTCCATCCAAATAGAGGGAATCCCTTTACAGTATATATATACATATTAAATCATCATACTACACATTTAAAATACCTTATAATTTTATCAACTAAGGGGAAGCAAAATTTGCCACCCCTCAATATGCTTTTTGGGATGTTAATTAGTAAAGTCAGTTATTAAAAAAAAAAACTCTCAGAACTTTGACCCTCCTTTTTACCTGCTTAAAGAAATTCAGATATATATATAAAAAAGAGCCATTACTTAGCACAAAATACACTAAGTGTGGCAAATAGAGAGGAACCTACCCAAAATCTATTGGGTAGACTCCTTCTGTGTCCCATTGTTTCTGGATGGCCCAGTAAGAAATAATTTACCACATGTTTTCTCTTTCTCATCTATCTGTGAATTTCCTACTTTCTCCTCCAAATCCCAGACCACTGCCTCCATTTCCTTCATCCAGATGGTGTATAAGCCTCAACTGCTCAATGTGTCCCCAGGGCTTATACTCTTATGGAAGTCTGTATGTACATATGTAATAAATTTCATCATTTTCTTATCAACCTATTTCATGCTAATTTGATTATTAGTCCAGCCAGAAGAATTTAGAAAGATGGAAGGAAACATATTTTTCTTCACCCACACAATTATGTTATAAAACCAAAAATATTTAGTTGATGTAACAATCTGAAGATGTAATTTAGAAAAAGAAGTAAAGACATACACTGAGCAAAAAAACCCCACAACATTATCAAGGGAAGATAGCATACCTAAACAATGGTGTAATATCACATGCACATCAAAGGGAAAACTCAATATTGTTCAGAGGGCAATAGAGTACTTACTAAAATAAGTTACAGATTCAACATAATCCCTATCTAATTTGTGGTCAGCATTATTCATAGAAATTGGTCATTTATAACATATATAGGATCTGCTTATTGCTAATTTTCCTGCTTTATCTGTGGCTACTTCTCCTCATATTCTTTATATTCCTGCCATTTTAATATTTTTAGGTCTCTTCTATGCTTTATCCTAAGATGTGCTTACTGTATCTGCTATTTCCTTACCAGGGAATATTCTCCCCCACTTTTACCTAACTACCTTCTTCAAGGTGGCCTTCATATTTCAGATAAGATGACTTTTCCTTAGTAAAATTTTCCCAGGCCGGTCTTCTGTCTTTGCTGTGTGCTCTCCTCAGGACTGCTTATTGCAATTGTACTTAAACAATTAGTTCGATAACTTGCTCAGAGTCAGTTCTCCTACTAAAATGGAAGCTTCAGAAAGCCTTAAAAATAACGTCTGACTTCATTTCCATTTGCTAGGAATTCAGTGGTGCGATTGGCCATGATAATTTAAGGGGTTTCACTTTGAGTTGGATGTCAGTTACATGGTGTTAGTCCTCAAGACCATCAGTTCATGGTACATTTCCCTGTGTGGATGTCAGGTTAAGTCCAAGTGTTTGTTACCTGGGGAGTACACATACATTTCTTTGCAATTGGAAAAAGAGCATAATCTAAATATGGTCTTCATTTACTGTTGACTGTTTAATGTTCATGATGATTTTTATTGATACCAAATTAAAAATAACAAAGAACACCATTTTATTATTTTAATATAACAAATGCATATGGAAATATGCAATAGTTTATTAGATCAGGAATTTCAAAACATCTTATATCTATTTTACTTAAACATGATTAGTTTCTCCTAGTGAAAAAAATTATAGATTGAAAACAAGAAACTTGACACCTACTACTATAGATATCTGTGAAATATGTCACATCTGTAAAAGTCTTTCCCACAGGCTTATAGTGAGGATTAAATAGGTTACCATGTTTGAAATTTCTTCATATACTCTAAAACACCATGCCATTGTTAGACATTGTTTGCATGTCCATTACAGAGAAGAGATGAAATAATTCTATTTTATGTTCTCAGTGGACTTGAAACACATTTATTAGACTGTCAAATCTTCCATGGGAGTTATGCTACATAAGAACTGCAGTGGAAATGCATTATTAGACCCAAAGGAAATGTTTGATTCCTAAAGATATGTGCATGCAGCAACTATAAATGTGCTTGACTTTTCCAAGCATAAGGTAAATGTACATACGTACAATGCCACAAGTTCAATTACTTAAATTATGAAATTTTTATGTGACACACTGGAATTTCACACACATATACACACAATCTCTGACTGAACTGAATCATGTCTATTTTTCATCTTCAAGCTAGAGAAAGGGTGCTGATTGGCCTACCTATAAAGTTCAAGTTTCAATTGCCCTGTGGGATATTTAACTTGCTTGGTTAATGAGAGAGTAAAGCCTATTAGTACAGAATCTAATGATTCTAACATTATTGATAAAGACTGCTGCAGCAGATTAGAGAGTATAGGAATAGCTAACTTAATCACCTGTGCTGTGCCCTTTGAGAACCAGGAAAATCTGTTCTCCAGTCTACCCCAGGAGTGTATCCTAGATGGGAGAAGAAGCATAAATTTAGAAGGACTATGTCCTCCTCCTCATAAAATGCCTGAGTTACTTCATTTTTGTCTAAGCAATGATGCAAGACTAAGGTTCTGGCCAGTCCCACAGCATATAGAATCGCTGAAGGAGAAATCTTCATTTCATATACCTGTGACCTGCCTCTGATTCTTTATTTAAGAGGTACCCATTCATTTTGTGTAAATGTCGATGATAAGCTAAGCTTCAGCAGTTATTTGGACAAAATAAGGTTTGGCATAGCCCAGATGAAATTAATGAATACCTAACCTGTGAGCAGCAATATCAGAGCTGACAGCAGCAAAATTACAGAATCAGAGAAGCCAGAAACATTAAGGCGTAACTGGATGACATCCTTACGCCCAGGATTTTAAAGGGTGGCATGGAAACTTGTGCATATCAAATTAGTCATCAGGTCAAATTGCAAGTGAATTCACCTTCTGTGTAAAACTTTGGAATTCCCATGGAGAGGACTTGGAAGGCAAACATATCCCTAGGTGAGCAGTCAGAGCACCTGATCCTGTATAATTACATGGAATGAGAATTTGATACATGACAGTAATTACCTAGCTGAAGGTGCAATTAGCCATTTGTGACCTCATTCTGAGTGGCAACTAATTAACCCTTAATGTCAAAAATGTCAACCTTCATCAAGACACCAAAGAGAAGTACTACATGATCAGCTAATACTTGTTGCAACCTATTAGTGGTTGGATCTGTCATTAGAAATAAGAATATATCATTTTTACATCAACATTTATATTAACACATAGTATATGTTTCATTTCTTTTATTTTTGTGGCTGCACTCTCTTTTATATCCATGTATGGCTAAAATCCTTTTCTAAAATAAGAGTAAGTCTTCATATGAATATAAAATCGTCTCTCAGTGAGATAAAACCCAGTCAGGAGGTATAAAAAGAACTATAACTTGTCAGTGGCATGTGATATCTCAGGATTATGGAAATGGTACTGAATCTGAAAAGATTTCTAACTATGCTATCATTGTAATCATCACCTTCTCTCAACTCAGATATTGGCCTCACTGGAAATTGATTTTGGTACTTTGTTTTTGTTTTGTCTAGCATTTTGTAAATGCTAAAGATATAAGAAACATTCTCTGGGATTATATGGAGAAGACTAAGATCAAGATTCCTTTTAAACCACCAAATATTGGCCCACAGTTATTTGCTGTCTATTTACTTCCTGTTGTTTACTGTCAATAAAATCACAAAACCTTAAAAATCTACGTAATATATATGAGTTTGCTTCAACTAAGGAAAAGCACTGTATATTTTTTTCACAAAACTAAGGTTCAGAGAAGTAACCTCAAAGACAATCTTTCAAAGAATTGGCATGAACCTGTACGCATTTGTTCTGAAATAAATCAAATTATTAAACAAGATCAACGTGACAAACATTTATACTGCAGATTTGAAACAAAATCCAGCACTGATGTTTGATCGTTCGGGACTCCACACTGGAAGCTCATGTGAGATGCTGAAATTCTGCAGCTGGGCAGTTTGTTATTTTCTTTCTTCAAGATTGTTTTAAAGGGTCTAAACTTAATCCCAATAATTTCATTTTTATAAAAGATAAGTGAACTGTTTTCTCAAGCACCTTACAAACTCATGTTTCTGGAGCAGCAGGTGCAAAACAAAGAAAAAGTGCACAAGTCTGGCATCCTGTTCTTTGACTGGCGTGTGTGGCAGGTTCAGAAAGGGTAACCGATTAAACCTTGTTTGAAATTACATTGCCATTTTTTATTATTTCAAATCACTCTAAAGACCTATTTTGGCCTTATAAATAAACACAAGAGCAAAGATGTATCACTTCAATTCCTTTAAATAAATTCTAAAATAAAGTATTTCTTTGTGTGCGCTACATATACAAAGGTATTTCATAATGTATCAATTTGTCTGAAGCTGCCACAGGAACCTACACATAGATAGGGGGGTGTTATGTTCAATTTAAGATGAGAAACACCTCTAAAAATTCAATAATCTTTCAAACTAGATAGAAGGTAAAACTTCTTATAGAGAGAGAAGTAAGGAGTGAAAACAAAGAACAAAAGCCAACTACGACTTACTAATTAATAGAAAACAAAATTCCTACTCAAAA
The DNA here is from genome assembly GCA_004027475.1 of Anoura caudifer. Classification (NCBI taxonomy): domain Eukaryota; kingdom Metazoa; phylum Chordata; class Mammalia; order Chiroptera; family Phyllostomidae; genus Anoura; species Anoura caudifer. The sequence goes on from PVKU01007991.1 coordinate 74,171, forward strand.
ATTGCATATTAAGTCATTTAATTACAGGAGATGCTCTGCTTCCAAGGAGTTACTGTTTTTTTTTCAGGTTTTTCATTTGTTCAGGTTAGAAATTAAAACTACGTAACACAGATTGTAAGCTTAGCCACGAACGTGGCACTTAAACCAGTCACTTCCACTGACTACTCAGCCTTCATGTCCATGCCTCCAAGGCCCACAACCAGTAGGTCTGCTGCTGGACTGCTCACCCATTCTGCTCCTTTTTAACAGAGGGGTGCCATTCCGGCTCTCTGAATGAGGGCTAAACTCTGCCACTCAACAAGTGTGACCAACCACATATTCCAATGTATACTTGTTTATTCAAAACCATATATTTCCATGTAAAAGTAGGTGGGCCAGTAGAGAATATACATGCCAAACATGTATCTTAGAAGTTGATTTTGGCTTTTCTGATTGAATCACACATAATAAAATCTGAGAAGCTTGCCATAGCCACATATTTTTTGTGTGAATATGTCATTTTTTCATCAACAAGCTTTTCAGTGTTATTGCATTCTATCTAGATTTTTAACTAATTGTTACTTCTGAGTATATATTTTATAAAAATATAAAATATTTTAAACATCTGACTGAATATTTCAAAACACTAGCTGTGAATTTGTTTTATAGCTGAAAAAATTAATTGCCAAATGTAAAACTTTATCATTGGTAAGAAATTATAAATTATTTTTAAAGTCACATAATTGAAAAGCATGTAAGTCATAAGAACTTACAAATAAATGTCTGCATTCATTCAATTTTCAAAATATATAGCAGCATTTTTTAAATTGATAGTTTAGCCATTTCTAGTCTTTCTTTTTAAAAAATAATGTTCAGGTTCAAAATAGCAGCATAGGTAAACATGTTTACCTCCTCACACAACCAAATCAAAATTACAACTCAACTGCAGAAGAACCATCACTTAGAATTGTCAGAAATCAAGCTGAATAGAAGTCCTACAACTATGGAAGAAACTACAAGGTGACTTGCAGGGGGCACAGAGATGTGGAAGAGGCTGGTCCCACACCCACATGTAGTGGATAAAAATCAGGAGGGATATCTTGGGAGTGAAGGGTCCCTGACCAACACCAGACCCCTAAGCCCAGAGTTCCAGTACCAGGAAGGTAAATGATAACTTCTGGCTATAAAAACAAACAGGGATTGAGGCTGTGGAAGATGAACTGCTAAAGTCTCAGCCAGTTCCTCTTAAAGGGACTGCACTCAGATTTACTCAGACTTATTCCCTCTGAGCTCCAGCATGGGAGAAGCAACTTGAAATGCATCAGAGACATATGGGGAGGAACTGACTTGTCTAGCATCAAAGTGAGAGCCAGGGAACAGTTTTCTCCCAGACAAAGTGCTGGAAGAGGATCCTTTTCTGAGCACACCCTCACAGAGCCACAGAACCTACAGGTGGGCACCATATCTGACACTCTATCAACCTGGCTCACACTGTTTGCCCCACCCTGGTGATTTCCCTAACCAACATTTGGGTCCACCCAGGCTATTTCCAGTGGCCTTTCCATATAAATGGCTTGTCTTGGCTGTTGCTTCAGAATTTCCTAAATGCTCTCAAGCAAATAGCATCTGGCCTCCATGTGCCCCACGCCTATTGCTTAGTGGCCCCAGGCCCGGCACTAGCAACAAAGCAACTATCCTTAGTTCACAGCTTGGTCTCATTTAGGCACCTCCAAGTCCGGCTCAATTATCAGCCAACTGCAGATTTCTTTGTAGCTCATTTGGGTGGCCCCAAATAGAACACATGGGTTGGCTGATCTTGGCCTGCACATCCCAGGAGGCCCCAGAGCCTGTTAACCCATAAACAGCTACAGACCAAATCAGAGCACAACCACCCCACCCCATCACTTCACCAAGTGACACACTCAAGGGGCAGACTCAGTGGACACCAGAGTCCTGCTGAAGAGACTCTTTTTCTGTAGAATAGATTCCTGCACAGCTAATCATCCATGGTGGTTGGAGGTTGGTGGTAAGTGGTCACTGCCAGATATTGCAGCTTATCAGTCTGGGTAAATCCCTCTGTTGACCTGCCAACAGCAATCAAGGCTTGGCTGTGGAATGGGGGTGTACACAGCCCACATGATGGGTGCACCTCATGTGCCCCTTGGGTGATTAGAGAGGCTGTGCCACTGAACCCTGTAAGACAATCACTACATTAGGCCACTCTACCAAGCTAGGGAGTCATAGCAGCTCTACCTAATATATGGAAAGAAACGCAGGGAGGCTGCCAAAATGGGGACATAAAGAAGCATGGCCCAAAAGAAGGAACAAAGCAAAAGTCCAGAGGGAGAACTAAACAAAATGGAGACAAGCAGTCTGCTAGATGCAGAGTTCAAAACACTGGTTATAAGGATGTTCAGGGAATTTACTGAGAACTTCAACAGCATAAAAAATGGCATGGAAACCATAAAAAGAACCAGTCAAAAATGAAGAATACACTAACTGAAATGAAGAATAATTTACAGTAGAGGAAATGGTGCTGAGAATCAAATCAGTGATTTAGCAAAAAGCAAAGCAAAAACACTGAGTCACAACAACAAGAAGAAAAAAGAATCCAAAATAAATGAGGATAGTGTAAGAAACCACTGGGACAACTTTGAGTGTACGACATTAACATCATGGGGGTACTGGAAGGAGAAGAGAGAGAGCAAGAAATACTCTATCCAGCCAAGCTATCATTTAGAATTGAAGGACAGATAAAGAAATTCTCAGACAAAAAAAAAAAAAAAAAAAAAAAAAAAAAAAAAAAAAAAAAAAAAAAAAAAAAAAAAAAAAAAAAAAAAAAAAAAAAAAAAAAAAAAAAGAAAGAAAGAAAGAAAAGAAAAAGAAAAAGTGAAACGAGTTCATCCTCACCAGACCATTATTATACAAGTATAATGTCTTGAAGAAGAAAATATGAACAATAAAATGGTAATAATCACATATCTATCAATAACTGAATCTAAAACAAAATAAATGAAAAAGCAGAACAAAAACAGGATCATAGATACAGAGAACATTTTGATGGTTGTCAGGAGGGGTGTGAAGGGTATGGGTGAAAAAGTTGTAGGGATTAAAAAACAGAAATTGGTGGTTCCAGAGTATTTGTGGGGATCAAAGTATAGCATAAGGAAGAGAGTAGGGGAAGAACATGTGCAGGACCCACTGGCATGAACAACAGTGTAGGGATTGCATGAGGAGATAGAAGGGGATCAGGGTAGAGTGGGGCAAAAGGAGAAAATTTGGGACAACTGTAATAGCATAAACAATAAAATATAATTTAAATAAAAAATGTTCGCATTTATTCATTGGATTAAACATTTAAATTCTGAACATATAATTTATACTTAAAGCACATATTTTAGTAAGCAAAAGACCTAGCTTTCAAATGCAGGCGGCTGTGATTCTCTCATTTGCAATAATAATATTTTAAAAGAACCCAAAACTTAAAAATAAAAAATCACCCCTACAATTGAAATGCAGAATTTGTTATACTGTGTTTCTTATGCAGAATATCCTATAGCAATCTACTTTTTTTTATCACTTGCAGGCAAATCAATGTACCATAGAGACAGTTATACACAAAAATTATATGGAGATGTACCAGTTTGGAGATACATACCTCTATCTAAGACTTTCTCATCAGTTGATATTCAGAAGGGTGAGGATGTTTACTATTCTTAAACATATTGTAAGTGTCTTCCAGATGGTGAGAGGAAAAGATTCAAGGAAAGAATTGCTTTTGAGAAAGTCTTGATTTTAAAGTTCAGCTAGATTTGAACAGTATTATTTGCATTATAGAAATGGAAAAAGAATGTTCCTAAGGGAAAAATAATGTGCCTGTATATATGTGCATGGATGTGTTTTGTGTGTGTGCATGTTGGCATGGAGAGTCGAATACAGAGGTGAAGTTCAGAATCAGTAAATTCATAGAGCCAGAAAATAAATTAATGTTTTCCAGAAACAGGTATTACAGACAATAAGAAAATTTTGCTAATGGATAGAGAGCTTCTTTTTTGCATGAGGAAATTGTTAGGGAATTAGGTAGTAGTGATGGTTGCATGACCTTGTGAATATACTAAAACCCACTGAATTGTACACTTTGAAAGTATAAATTTTATGGTATGTAAATTGTATTTCAAAGAACAGATATTTATGATTATGTACTGATAGAAATACATACTTATATAACTTAATTAGTGGAAAGCAAGAGAGCTCTTCCCTACAGTGTAATTCCCTGCAGTACAGGGAATTATGGAAACAGGGACTCATCATTTGACAAATACCATGGTAATAAAAATTTCAGGAATATAATAAAAAGATACTAAACCTAATAAGCAAATTTATGATTAGAAACATGATTACTTGCACTGTGCAAGTATCTGCCCACTAAACAAATCCAAAAGTAAAACAAAACAAATATTTTTTAGGTGTGTCAAGGGCCATCTTCTCTCAAAATTGTGTAAAAGGATCCTGTTCAAACAACAAATTTACTCTTAAGCTAGGTTTATCATATGTCATAGCTAAAGAGATCACTACATTTAAAATTTATCATCTTTCATCAATGATAAGAATGCTCCTATGAAAAATTATTCCTGTCTTACTCTATTATAGTGAAACTCATGTTTTCAGTTCCATAAGACTCAGTGGAATTTTGTCATATTTTTGAATCACCACAGGCACAATATTCCCTTGACCGGAATCTTCTACTTTCAATTGTAGAAACATGCATTGGGTTGGCCAAAAAGTCCACTTAGTTTTTTTTTTTTTTTTCCATAAAGCAAAAGACATATTTTTCATTTTTACCAATAACTTTATTGATATTTTGAGTATGTTGGCCTTCTCCCACTATTGGCTTTTAGAGGCCCACAGTGCTGCTAAATGTCTCCCAATGTGTAAGGCAGTCCCACAGCAAAGAATTATTTTGACCAAAATGTCAATAGTACCAAGAAACTTCTCAAACCACTTTTGACACATTCAATTAGTCACAACACTTTCTCCTTACACTGCACAAATCTTTTTTTATGTTTCACTTGCATTTTTACCTTTCTTGAAATAATAAAGCATAATAATTTACC